>PVHY01009066.1:0-10629 GCA_004024945.1 Uropsilus gracilis
TGTTAGATTGTGTAAGCTCTTTGTAAATCTTTGATATCAGTCCCTTATCAGCTGTAGGGAGTGCAAATATTTTCTCTCAATCAGGATGGTGTCTATTCATTTTGGTTATTGTCTCTTTTGCTATGCAGAAGCTTTTTAGTTTTATATAGTCCCGGCTGTTTATCTTTTCCTTCATTTTCTTTGCTTCTGCAGATGCGTCTGCAAAGATGTTTCCCAGGTACATGTCATGGAATGTTTTGCCTATGTTTTCTATATATTTTATGATTTCAGGTCAGTGAGAAATTTTTAAGCAGTAAAAAGCACCCATAAAAATAAAGCACCCATAATTCCTCAGAGCCATTTACTTTTTCAATACTTTCATCTTGTTCAGTGTAAGCATCTTGCTTACTACTGCTCTTTTGTGTTGAGAACATATTATGTTCCAATATTTTTGTGTGTAAGCTTGATATTCATAAATTTTTTAAATGTCTTTTAAGCATCATTTTTCACAATATAATAGAACTTAGGATTTTTCTCCTCAGATGCAATCACCATGGTTTTTCCACCACACTCTGAAATGCACACGCTCTATCACTATCCACCACACTCTCCCCTCTCCTTTCTGTTTTCCCACTCTCCTTCCTCACTCTCTCCCCTCTATGGTCTGCTTTCAGGGGCCAGTCTTACAGTTTGTCTTTGTGTGAGCCTGAGTTTTGTTTCTCTAGATTGTACGTATACATAAAACCATCTGTTATTTATTTCATATTCATAATTTTTAAGGTTACATGATATATAGCCACACTTATTTTCCAATTGTTTAGTATAGTGTCATTATAGTTTTGTTTTTCTTATATGCTAAAATTTAGTTGATACTAGCAAACACTGTTTTTGCTTCTATTGAGTTATTTTCTAGTATAACTTTCTGTGAAAGAATACACGGGTCAAAGGGTATAAACATCTTTATGTTTCTTCTAGAAAGCACTAGGCTGCTTTTGTGTGATATACTTTTTTTTACAATTTTGTTGTTGATATACATTGTAAGTTGAAGAATTTTGTTTTAAGTGACAATAAAGTCAATGATAACCTCCATCAGTGACACTCAGGGTCAAGTTCTTTGCCTTTGTTTTCTTCTGAAAGAATAGTGGTGCAGCTAATGGTACACTTTGTACTGATATTGAAAGCTAGAACTATTGACTACAGATTAATATGACATGATTGCTTTGACTAGAGATTAATATGACATGATTACTTAAAATTTATTTTCTATTCTCTATTTTAAGTAATAATAGTATAATTTATTAAATTTCCTTTAGGCTTCGGGAGCAGGAAAGAAAAGAAGCAGAAGAAGCTAGTCAAAAAGAAATCGAAGAATGGGAAAGAAAACTTCTAGCTCAAGCAGCTCCCACTTGTATGGAGACCATGTGGGAAATTCCAGCCATTGGGCATTTCCTTTGTTTAGCCCAACAAATTTTAAATTTGCCAGAGATAGTCTTTTACGAGTTGGAACGTTGTCTTCTGATGCCTCAGTGTAATGCTTTTCTATCTAAAATAATGACTTCTCTATTAAGTCCTCCCCATCGCAGACCTACCTTACATCGAAGACCTACTTTGCCTTATAGGACCTGGGAAGCAGCATTGAGACAGAAAGTACAACAGTGGTACACTGCTGTAGGGCAGACTGAAAATCCTGATAATTGTGCTGAAAAACTTGGGTTGTGTCCTCAGTTTTTTAAAGTTCTTGGAGAAGTTAATCCATTGGAAGAAAAACCTTTTCATGAACTACCTTTCTACCAAAAAGTGTGGTTACTTAAGGGTCTTTGTGACTTTGTGTATGAAACACAAAAAGAAGTTCAAGATGCTGTACTTGGACAGCCTATTCATGAATGCAGGGAAGTTATCCTTGGTTATGATTATTTGGAGAATGCTTATGTACATTTTCCGCAGTTCTGTGGTGCTGATGTACGGATTTATAAACAAAGACCTTTCCAGGCCCCAGAATTTCCTGTCCCACCCATTAAAATACAAAGAGTACCTCGGATTAAACTGGAGAAATTGAAGTATGACTATGTTAGTACGAGTAATGGAGAACATAGGTGTAGTAGAGAAGGCCTGCCTTCTGCCTTTAAGAAAGAGCAGGAAATTAATTTTGATCCACCTTGCTGCCCTGCTAAAATGAACTTGGATAATCATGACATCTCTGTTGAAATGGAAGTGAAATCCAACTGTGAAATTAGAATTGGCAGGCCATGTGAAATTAAAAAAATTGATTGTTGTAAAGAAAATTTAGAGAAACCAGGGAGTCCAGGGGAAGTTACCAGCTTTGGAGGGCCTCTTAGTCCAGGAGAAATAAGGTTTATAGAAAATCAGGAAAAATGTGGTGAAACTTCCAGGGTAAAGTCTGAACCCAGCCCATTGAAAGAAAATGCTCTAAAATCTTGCCAAATACACATAAATGGAAGTCTCAGTGATCATCCAGAAATTAACTGCCACAAAGTTGTAAGGGATTTTCTACTAGAGCAGTCATTGCAGAGCCACAAGAAACTAAAGCTAACTAAAATGAGAGCAAAAAAGAAGAAAAAGAAAAAAAAGAAATTGAAAGATGTTTTAAGTGAAAACTTACAGAGAAAGCGTGAAGGTCTTCATTCTCTTGCATTAAAGTCTTACAAACCTGAGCTCCAGAGTAAATTAATGATCATCAAAAAGAAAGCAAAACACAAGAAGCACAAATCTGGTAAGCTGGCACACATGATTCAGAATTACATTAACCATACTTCAAGTTATTCTTTTAGCTAGGCATCTTGGTTATCTGGTAATCTAGTGGCTAGGATTTGGTGCTGATTTCAATTAAGCATCATAAAAGCTCTGATTGACAGAGTGTGCCTTATATTTGTGCATTTGTATGTGTATGTGTGTTTTTAAGGATCAAATTTTACATTATTCCACATGGTTAAAATCCAGAGCAGAAGAGGTTTTATATACTAACAAAAATGTTGCTAAATTAAGATTTAATTCTCAATTGAAACTCTTTGGATAGTTTGTTTCTCTGAACCAGTTTCTCTGTGACACTTCACATCATTTATGAGAGGTGATTTTTTAAGTTTCCCTTAGCCAAATTTAAATATATTTGTCAAAGTCTGTTTAAGCAGTAACAACAAATACTCCTTTACAGTTCTTTTGTAGTTAATTGCTCTAATTTTTAATTACTAATACTTTTTGCATTTATATTGTCTTTAAATCAGTTTATATCTTATTTATTGAGAGGATAGATAAAATAAAAACATAATTTATGTAGTGCATCATTGATAATGATAAATGAGTAGTAAAAATATTCATCATCAAGAACACACTAAACTGAAAACTGTAAAATAGCCCACATTGATTCAGACAATAAAAAGTTAGTTTTTATAAATAAATTTCAGAGTAGTATGTCTCCTAGATTTTATAAGCAGTCCCATAAGTCATACAAGTTTAGTTGAATTTGGCAAGTTCTCTTTGAAATGTTAGCCAGTAAAATATAAAATAGTAGTAATAATTTGATATATTTATCTAATTCTAAAATATGTAGCATTGTTTTATTAATACCATTGTCCCCAAAACCTTTTATTAAGTATTTGCTTAGAGCCTGCTTTTCATATGCTCAAAGGTAATTATGATTTATGGTAGTTTATAAAATGAAATGGATGTTGACATAGGTTCCAAAAAGACTGTATCAACAGAAAAATGAAAAGTATTAGCTGCTAAGGATCAGCTTAAAAAGAATTTATATTGTAAGCAAAAAAGTTTTGCTACATTTTTCAAATGGAAGTTCAGAATGATTTCAGATAAAGAAAATGTATGGGAGTTTTCATGCCAGTCTAGATAAATTAATAATAAAAACTCAGAAGCAGATTCAACAAATACTTTTGTACCCTCTCTGAGTCTGTTCAGTTGAAGAGAAGACAGGCATCAAAGTAACATACTTGCCTATATTCTTTTTCATTTTATCTTCAGAGAAAATTTTAAAATGTCAATGACAAAACTGCACAGTTCTGGCAAATATAGTTTGCCTCTTCAGTTTAGTATGAGGTAAACACAGGCCAGTTTTCTTTACCAGATACTAAACTCTTTACTGTCATAACAGTGTTCCCTAAAATGTTACAACAAAACATTTGTTTTATATCACTTTCAGTATACATGTCTTGCTGAGGGTTTGTCACACCTCCCTTATTATGTATGAGACATTGGGTGCTTTGTCAGTTTGAGGCATACCATACCCTAACTTTAAACACTAATTTTGAAAAGAATGTATTTCTTTACTTTTTTACAAGTGAGCTCCATGATCACAACTTTGGGAAATATTCCTGTTAAATATTCACACTGTGCTTTTAGTACATACCCATTGTGTATTTTGTGAAACTCTTAAAACACATATATTTTGGACTTCAGAAATCTTCGTATTATGGAAAGGTGTTTGGTGTATGTGAGGTCTGTTAATTATCCCCAGTGGAATTTGGGCACTTCTGTAATCAAATATGTAGTTACTACAGTAGAATACATGAATTAGTAAAACTACATGAAAGACTATAAAGAACCCCATGACAGTTAAGGTAAGGTTTGCTATAAATTATTTTTAAAACTTTTGTTTTTAGAATCTTTTGGACGTTAGAACTTTGTATAAGTGATTCTGCCCTAATACTAGAATTCTGAAAAATCTTGAAAAAAAGCTGTTTAGTTTTGTTTGGCCTAATAGTATTCAAGTTTATTTTAAAACAGGTCTTTTCTAAATGCCAGTATTATATTGAATATGCTTTGGTTACACTACATCATTCATGACTTATGGATGTATGAACTTAGAGTGGACTAAATTCTGTGTGGTTATCTGATTCATTTTATTTTGATATGATTAATCTCATCCAATTTATGTTGATCATCATAAATTTTAATTTTGGGTGGGCTTGCCAAACTTAGTAGGCCTTTTTTTATTGTTATCAAAGATGATTTTTATGAAAAATTGGTTTGAAGTGATTTTAGTGTAGTATGAAGCAGTTTTACAACTTTTAAGTATTTTTATCTAGTTGTAACATACTAGATTTTTTTTCTTGCTTTTAAAATTTTAAATTCACTTTTAGTTATTTGGAATAGAATAGAGACAACATAGAATAGAAAAATATAGATTTTTTTCCTGTTGGTCATATTTATAATACCAGATACTGCTCCTTCACAATACTACAAAAATATTTTTGTAAATACTTACATATATTTCCGGGTTTTTTTATCATTGTCTTCTCTGTTCTGTGACACAGTTGAGGACAAATGGTAATTTCTAGTTTTGCATTCATAGCACTCAACACAGTGAGTCATATGTAGACATCTATTTTAAAAATAATCTTTTCAGTATATGTATGTTTATAAATAGGGTTATACTATATGCATACCATTTTATAATTCATTTTCTCTCCACGTACTGTGCTACGACCTTATTTGTGCATTAAATAGGTTTTGCAGCACCATTTCAAGTAACTGCATAGGATTCTATTTTGTGTATTTTGTAGTTCATTTAATCAACCTCCTTTTTGGACATTTTAGTTATTTTCAATAATGTACTATTATACATTGTGTGGGGTAGGTCTGTAGTTGGCTGATATGAATTAGAAATTTTTTAAAATTAGAACACTTGATATAAACCCTGAAAGAAAAGTAGAATGATTAAGGATACATTAATGGTTGTAGAAACCTTATCGTGTTTTAAGTCATTTGTTTTTAACCAATTCAGTTTTAAGAGTTTTCCCCCTTTCCCATGGTCATTATTTTCAAATGAATCATTTTGTGGTAGCTCCTCTAAACAGGTTAAAACAAGTAATATTTTTATAGTTGAGGAAACTAATTTTAAAAAATGGTTAGTATTTTTTTTTAATAATTGTTAAAAATGTGGTAAAGACTGAACTTTTAAAGCTCAAGTTTAAGGGTAAATCAATATGCTGTAGTAGTCTGGGAAAAAATAACAATGGATTAAGGAATTTGAAGATTAATGGACACTGGTTATGTTTTAAAAAATGGTGAATAATGTGGGCAGAAATATGGGTGTATATATAAGGTAGGTATCACTGAAAATTTTAGTAAAATTAGAGAAAAGCTTGAGAAAAGTTGAAAAGTTGAGGATTTAGAAGCTGTTTGAATGATGGGGATATGCCATTTGGGGGTGATTCTTTCTAGTTATCTTCTACTGTTTGAAATAATTAAATTAAGCTTAGTGCAAAAAAAAAACTTGAAAAAGATGTGTGTGAAAAGCAATTAAACTGCTTTATACAAAATGACTGAGAAAGGAATAAAATCTAATCTACATTACTTGATTACATACAGGTCCATCTTTGTTGATAAAGTAGTATGATTCTGTGTTGACAGCTCCGTAAAGCTGTTTGTCTCCATAGGGAAATTATTTTTAGAGAGCCCACTCAGGATAACAAGATTTAAGTGAGTGAAAGAATCAACTCAGCATGATGTTTTGTGTTAATGTCCTCTATTTTTTCCCCCAAACAGAACAACTCATATAGTGCATGCTATGTGCCTAGTGCTAATCTAAACTTTTATGTTTAATTTAGTTAATTAAATAGTAATACTGGTTAATTTAGTCTTCATAAAAACTATATAAGTTGATATTATTTCCCCATTTTGTAGATTTTAACTGAGCCAGTGAGATTTAACAATGTGTCTGGAGTCATACAGGTAGAAAATTTCAGAATTAGGAAAAAGGAATCTGCTAAGATAATTAGAACTTTTTTAAAGTGGTGAAGAGAACTGGCAGGGTTTAGATAAAAGGTAGACATTAACTTCAAAAAGAGAAAATTAAAAGTCCATTTAAGGAATGATTATGTGGCTTATCTACCATATAGACAGAAGAAAATAAGATGTTCTTACAAGGAGCAAAAATTGATGACTAATTCATTATTCTGAATTAAACAGTAACAAATCAGTGTTTCAGATTTACGAAATTATATAGTAGGATTTAAAAATTGCCAGTATGATGAGAAATTTGCTGATAGGTCAGGAAAACAGCATTTTCTTAAAATCAAATTGCTTATGTTAAGATAAAATATTCCAGAAACATGTATTGGATATAAATGTTACATGATATATGCACATCTAGTAAACAAAGGTAAAATTTAGACTCCATTTCAGTGATTTCACTTTCCAGATACATTATTTAATAATACAAATGCTTTGGGGTTTTACTTCTAGTAGTGACTAATGTCTTTGTATGCATTCAACTATTTTGATTTCTAAAATGAAAACAATGAAAGGGTAGTGAATATGGTGGGATAATTTTTATTTTTTTATTATTATTTTTTTTTTAATTTTTTTTGAGACTAGGTCTCGCTATTTTTGCCTGTGGAACGGCAGGCTCTTGTTGCCCGGGGTACCACAGACTCAAGCAATCCCCAGCCTCAGCTTCCCAGGTAGCTGGGATTACAGGCGCACGCCATCACGCCCAGCTATATTTTTTTGGAGCTAGATCTCGCTACGGGCCCCAGGCGGAACTCGAACTGCGATCCCTAGCCCCGGCTGCTTCATAGGCTGAAGCTTACAAGAACGAGCCACCGTGCCCGGCTTGGTGGGATTTTTAAATATGGGAAGGCCACATCTAGAAGAGCAAGTTTCTGATTGTCCAAGGTGCCAAAAAATAAAGATAGGCAGGGAAACTAGGCAAAGAATAGAGCCAGAGGGGTAAGATTTGGAAAGAGGAAAGAAGAATTGATTTGGGCATCATAACCACCTTCATTTTCTAAGAGGTATACATTCTAGAACATTAGAGGTTTTTTGCCTAAGTTACAATGTAAAATGTATTTTGTTACTATTTTTTTCAAGTAAGACTTAACTTTTCTTGAACTGTTCCAATAAGCATTATTTTAAATCGTTTCATTAGGCTAACTTGTAATTTAATTACTGGGCCATATTAAGGTCTCCTTATCCATTTTCCAGGTACAAATAAACGCGTTCTGCCTATGTATGTGTTTTAGGTTTACAGATTGTGTTGAAGTTCTATGTATGTTTAAACTAACTTCTGACTTCAAACTCCCCCAAGATCTGAGAATTAGATTCTGTTTTATGAAACCAAGAGATAAAGGACAATGGGGATTAAAGACCTCTAGCCCCTCTAGTATGATCAAGTCAGTGGTAATGGAATGAAACCCACTGTTGGGGGAAGGACAGTGTGTAACTTGCTTGCTATGTGTTTTGACCCTGCAGCAGAACCAAAACCAGACAAAAACTCTCATTTTATAATATACCATGCTCAGTTTTTAAAGTAATATGTAATAAAAAAGGAAGGACTCATTTTTCTGAAAAATACTGGAATATTTTGCATTCAAAAAAATTTTTGAGGATAGTTTTACCAGAGAATTTGCCAGTCTTTTAACCCTAATCAAAAGGAACGTTCTGAAGTCAGAAGCAGATTCTATCCCTCCAGAAAAGTTGGAAGAAGGTAGTATTTATCATAAAAGGTATATAACTTTGAAGTGAGGCAGATCTCATGCAGGTACATGCTCTACTCCATATTAGCTGCAAATCCTTTATCAATTTGTTTACCTTTTTATGGCCTGTTTTTCAGTCTGAAAAAATGAAGTAATACCTGCTTATTGTACAGTTACAAGAATTAATTGGAATAGCAAATGCATAATTCCTAACATTGGTGCTTGGCACCAAGGTAAGAATCAATAAACGGTAACTATGATTTTTAAAAGGTTAAAATTACATAGTTGGAAAGAGCTTGGACTTTGGAGTTAAAATCTGACTATGGTGCTTACTTACAGTGTAACTCTTGGGTAAGTTTACGTGATCTTTATATTTAGTTATTGCACTTTAAAATAAGGTATTTCCTGCCTTGGAGAATTGTTTTGAGAATAAACTAAGGAAATCTATATAAATCACTAAGTGTCTGACCTGTAGTAGACTTTCAATTAACGTTGGAGATTTTTCTTTTTTTTTTCTTGCTGCCATTCCTAGTTCATGTGAAACTTTTGACAAATTGTGTAAGTTATTTAAAATTCTTCATCCGTGCTCTTCCTCATTATGAGATAAACGCTCAGAATTGTAAACAGTTATCAAATTTCTTTTTTCTATCTCAAGACTGGTAAATTTTCTGGTGAAATTATTCTTGTATTTAAGGATTATTTTTCATAACTTCTGTGCTAAATGTTCTAAACTGAATGATGTGATTTCTTTCCTTAGTAATCCACAATTTAGTAAGGAGGAGAAACAAATACTTGTATATTACATTGTATCCATACGTTTACACAATAGACTGGTGGCACAGAGGACACTATAGGGAAAGGAGAACTAGGATGAAGGTGTAAGTTAATAAAATAAGTTGAAGGATGTCAAAGGATAATAAATACTGTTTAGACTTTTACCAGTTTAGCTAAGACAAGTAAGAACTACTAATGTTTTTTGACCTCTTCCCATATGCCTAACAAGTCTAAGTGTTTAACATATTTTGATTAATTTAATTCTCACACCATGGTAATATCATCCCTGCTTTGCAGATAAAGAAATTGCACAAGGAAATAATGCTGTTTGCTTAGGTCTTAGAGCTAGTAAGTGGTTAGAGCTGATAATCAAACCTATTTAGTAGTTCTAAAAAAACAGTACATAGAACTATTTTCTATTCTTAATAACATTTAAGTATCCTTATGATATGATTGGAAGAATAGATCAGTAACCATTTTGAGTTCTTAACCCATTCAAATAAAATGACTGCTCAAGTTAACAGAATTTAATTTAGTACCTGAGTTTAGTGCCTATGTGGCAACAATATGAAATTCAGTGGGAATATCAAGGGCAACCTCTGTTGTGCTTATAAATACAAAATCAAATGGCTTTTTAAAAAGCAAATTAGAGTAGTCTTAGGGATGGGGGAGGGGAGATTAAGGAAGGATTTCATTATTTTCAAATTTCTGTTTTTATACCCTTCCCAGATTTAGATCACTAACAGCCACCCATCCTGGTGTTTAGATTCATGGCTTCCCTTGAGAGAAACCTACTATATCCAGTTTAGAAATCTATCAATGACTATTACAGAGAGAACAAGAATTTAGTCACTTTTCCTTAACTATTCCTTGTTTAAGGAGCCCACCACTTGTGTTTGTAGAAGTTATGTTGTAAAATGCTATGTAAGCGTAAAGACAAATAACTTAATGGTGAGAAAAGAAATACATACTTGGTTATTTTACTTTAAAGCAGATAAATGATAACAGTGTGATACTTGTTAGAACAAGACAAAACTCATGTTAAAGTCAACAACTCAAAGTTTGCAGTATGCAAGCATAATAGTCATGAAGTTTATTGAGTCAGAAGTTAGAAATTATCTAATATACAGTTCTGATATGCTTAAAAAGAAATCCAGAAGAAAATAGTTTTGTTGTGAGCTAGATTTGTGCTTGTGAGTTGAAAAAAATGTTATAGTCAGACCTTTTCCATGCAAGAAGATCATACATGCATAAGAAAATCTTTAAAAAGAAACAGATTGTTTTATGTAGATGTTCATTTTCCATTTTGAAAAAATAGTAACTTTTAAGCTAGTTTTAACCTATAAATGATTGTGAGCTAAAATTAACTTTGAAGTTTTCCAAATAATTTTCTATTTCTTTACATTATAAGCTCCCAGAGGACAGTTTT
>PVHY01009066.1:10729-36840 GCA_004024945.1 Uropsilus gracilis
TTTTTTTTTTTTTTTTTTTTTTTTTTTTTTTTTTTTTTTTTTTTTTTTTTTTTTTTTTTTTTTTTTTTTTTTTTTTTTTTTTTTTTTTTTTTTTTTTTTTTTTTTTTTTTTTTTTTTTTTTTTTTTTTTTTTTTTTTTTTTTTTTTTTTTTTTTTTTTTTTTTTTTTTTTTTTTTTTTTTTTTTTTTTTTTTTTTTCATAAACTCTGTTGTTCCCATAATTTATACAATCTCAGGTCTGCTGAATAATTAGCCAGTTAATTTGTTTTGCTAATTATGAATGGGAAAAACATTTACTTTAATGTGTTTCTTAGGTTTTTGCATATTTTAACTTATGTTAGGTAAATTCAGAGTAAATACACTTCAAACTACACTATAAACTAAATTTCTCTAAGATTGTAGGTTTATTTTTCATGGAATTCTCATTGCACAAATGACTAGGTACACTTAAAAGGGAGATGTTTATGTTTTAAAGCTGGGTATTGAATACTTCCAAAGGCAGCCAGCCTATTAGGTGAGTGCAGAGCTAAAGGGATAGAAAAACCTGTTTCCTAAGCTACTGAAAGAATTTTCACATTAGGTTGGCTAAACACCGTAGTCTTCAGAGTATAGTTTTATGCAATTTGTGACTACAGGAGACATTGTTAAAGGTAAGGTGTTTTTTTTCCCCTTATGTAATCTCATTTTAAGTTGTGAATTAAACTTTAACTGAGAAGTTAATCTTAGTGCACTAAATTCTGATCTGTGCAACACATTGAAGAATGTAAAATTTGGTTCTTAAGGAAAACAGTATTTGTTAATATGTCTATTACAGATAGTTGTAGTTTAATGTTTGCTTTTACTGGAACTTGTTTTGATTCATCATTTTTTTGACTCACTAGAAACCATCTCCTAGTTATAATTTAACTTTCAAGGTTCTGTGTAATTTGGTTTTTGTTAATGAAGTTCTATAAACAGCCTTATGAAGCTTTTCTCTTTTAATCTTGAAAGGAAAAAAATCCATATCTAAAAAAGCAATCACAAAGAAGAGGAAAGCAGTCACAAAGTCACCTACTGTACCAGAATTTCAGGTAAATGTTTCACCTTTGTCTCAGAATTTTTTAGTTTACATTTGTTTTGTTGTTTTTGTTGTTCCCCAAGAAATTAACTTAACTGAAATGCTACAGTAACATGTATTTTCAATAAAATATTTCCAACTATGACTTACTCCCTGCAAGTGTAGCCATAGCTAAGATTTAATCTGGTAGTGCTTTAAAATTTACCTCTATTTTTTTTTCTTTATAGTCAAAAAAAAGTGTAGTGGTTTTTTTTAATGCTATAGTGTTTTGTAGAAATAGTTTAATAGAAATACATAAATGTTAATGTATGAAACTCTTTCAAGAATAAATTATCATTTGTACATGGTCATATTCCATAAGTAATCTGTTTTCATTTGTTTGGGCACTGAAATGATAGACTTCTTAATTTTAAAAAATAGGTTAAAAGAGACCCCTTTTTTTACTTAACAGGTAAATTTTGAAATGCTAGCAGATTAAATCTTACTAGTAGCTTCATAAAATCATATGGCAATACATACAACTACTTTTAACTTTTTGCAAAAAGATGAGTCAGTTAACTTTCACTTAATATTGTCTCTGAAATTCTTGCCATCTATGAAGTTTCCTGTGTAGCTAATGCTAGAATATATAGTTCCTCACCTTAGTTAAATGATTCTATTTTCTGTCTTATAAAAAGTGTGTTTTCTTAAACAAATGATTCTTTGTATTAATGTGGTCAATCCATTTCTGAAAGTTTTATAAGTAGTACCTCAGTGTCAAAAAATAAAAGTGATGTTAAAATTAAAATAAGAGTAATACTTATGAAAGTATGTATTGTGAGTTTAACAGTTACATATATTCAAAATTGAAACATCTGTTTTTCAGTAAAGATCTATTTTGGGAGGTATTTCTATGAGGAAAACTAATTAGTAAAAGTTTTATAGATTCAAATGAACAGTGAAAGAAAGATGTTTATTTTGTTATTTTAGAGAATTTTTAATGACATTCTTAAGGTGAATTACAAAAGTCTTAATTCTTTTATATAAAATAACCACATTTGGTTAAAAATGTCTACTGTATAGAAGTCTTTCTACCACTGTTACATGTTAATGTTATAGTAATATATATCGTTCTTCTATTGATGTCATATTCGTTATTTCTCTCACTCATTTTTTTTCCCTCAATCCTTCAAACTGTTCATCCTGGAAATACAGATCTCAGGGTAGCTCTGGCCCGCTATTCACATTTGTCTCCATTCAAATCTTAGTGAATGGACTATTATATGTAACAAGTGGCATAAATAGTTTTTTTTTTCTTTATATAGAAAAGAAGTTATACGATGTCTAATATATAGTAAAGGTAAATATTGTTTCATGAAACTCTGGTTTCTGTCCTGTGTGTTCTTGCATGCATAAAAAAATGTATTTTTTTTATTCTTGCCAAGGGCACTATATTTGAAAAACAGTCTTTAGGAGCTGCTTTTAGTCAGTCAGTAATTGATTATTTGCTCACCACTCACAGAACCATAATATCAGAAATACATATTTTGCTAGATTGAGCTGTTTGAAATAAATTTATTAAATCCTTTTCCTGGTTCTTAAGGAATCCGTGTGTGTGTGAAACTGGGGGTGAGGAATACTTATAAAAACAGTGGTTCTTATGCCTAATTTACAATATGAGTACCACAATACTACTTGGAAAGAAAATTAATAGCTTCTTCTAGGAAATAGCTTATTTGCTTTCCATAACTGAAAAATAGGAGACAGTATTAATCACTAATAAATTTTGTTGTTATACGCCATACTCATTTTGCCTTTCAGCATAATTTTATGTTTTTTTCTTCAGTTATTTAAAAGTTCTCACATGTAAGAAGAAATGTTATAAAGAAGTGAATTCATTTCTTTACAAAAACTCTAGCAAGATGATATTTGACACCTCAGATTCTGCAAATTTTGTGTTTTATACAATTTGGTTTAAAAGTACATTTTTTAGCACTAAGCATAAGCATATCATATGGAAATGGTTAGCTAGAAAATTATCTTTGTAGTAGTCATTCTTTTTTTTTTTTTTTTTTTTTTTTTTTTTTTTTTTTTTTTTTTTTTTTTTTTTTTTTTTTTTTTTTTTGAGAGTAGGGCTATTTTTGCTCTTGGAACCACAGGCTCATGTTGCCTGAGGTACCACAGACTCAAGCAATCCCCAGCCTCAGCTCCCTAGGTAGCTGGGATTATAGGCGCGTGCCACCACACCCAGTTACATTTTTTTTGGAACTAAGTCTTGCTGTGTGCCCCAGGCGGGACTCAAACCGCTATCCCTAGCCCCAGCCGCTTCATAGGCTGAAGCTTACAGGCACGAGCCACCGTGTCCCGGCTTTGTAGTAGTCATTCTGATATATTGCTGAAAGTAATAAAACTGTTGATGATAGATGCTGGATCCCATTTGCAAAGCCTGACCTATTTGCTGGAGGACTAGTTTGAAATTGATAGCAAAACATGCTTAAAGAGTAATGTATCCGATATTAAGTTGTGAAGTGAATTTTTTTTAATATCTGATGTATTTAATGGTGAATCCTCTTTGGACTCCAACTCCTTTTTTAATATGACATTGTGTTTTGTTGCATTTTTTAAAAACTAGAAATCAAGTCTTATTAATTTGCTTCAGGAAGAATGTATGTTTACCTGTATATACATCTTTGAGAAAGTAATCATCCCACCTTTATTTAATTAATATACCTGGTAGACATTTAGTTGGTGGATTTGATTTGTTTATCTGTGTTTACTGTAAATAACCATATCTGCAATTTTTTCCTAAGAAATATTAGTAGTTCTCAAACTTCAGGTATTATAAAAAATAATCTGTTCACTTTATTAAAATAAAGATTCCTAAGTTCCATCCTCCCAAAGATTCAGTGGGTCTAGGTGTAGACCAACTGTCTGACTAGTGCTTATCAGCATATGAATTTCTAAACTAAGCTCCCTGAGTTAAAATGCCAGCTTTACCATTTACTAACTCTGTAAGCTTCAGTAAGTTACTTTACTTTTTTATGCTTCCAGTTCCTCATCTTTATAGTGGGGTAGTAATAGTTCCTACGTGAACATAATTGTTATAAAACTTAAATGATAGAACTTACTATTTTTCTCTCTTATTATTTTTCAAAGAGCATGCCAGATGCTTCAGACAAAAATTGCTGAATTCTGAGTAAGACTGAGGAGTCTGCATTTTTTTTACCTTTTCCAACTACTTAAGATCCTGAAATAAATCTCAGATTTGATCTTATTTCATAAATCTTACCTCATGAATAAGCTTATAAGAATTTCAAAGATGACAAAACAAGTAGTAGTATTTGCATCATATATTTAATCATAATACTAATACTCTAGTATTATGGTGAATGATTACAGTTGGCATCATTGAGGAACTTGTTGGATTTTTCTAGCTTGTAATAGTTGGAGGAGAAAAGGAAATATTTTTAGTATTTAGCAAATTAGTGATTGAATTTTATGTCAAATTACTTGTGACTTTGTTAAATCAATTATTTTTCTTTGTCAATTTTGTAAGAAAGACATTTTGTAATAAATGTTGAAGTGATTTTCTAAATATAGTCAATTTACAAAAAAACATTTTATTTAATTTATTCAGTATTTGAGAAAAATCTAATACATGAATTCTCTTTTTATACAAAATTTTAACAAAGTCATATTAAGTATTTTTCAAATTTTAGTTTGTTAAATTTATCAGTGGCTTTTTAAAGTGATTTAAGTACCTTAGTTACCATGACTCAGATTGTCATTGGTAATTCTTAATTGTAATGTATCCTTGTTTCTGTTCCATGTATGATTTATTCTAAATCTTTACAGAGGATACCAGGATCTGGCTGTTGCCTTACCACACAATAGTATTGTTTTCAAACATAAATTTAAACTCACTGACCCGTAATATACCTCTGAAGTTACTTCATTAGTCCATTTAACAAGTGGTAACACTAAAGGACTTTATTTTGTAATAAAATACTACCAAGTGAATGTTTAACTGCTTTTTGGTTATGCTATTTTGAATTACTATCTCTTAAAATGAGTATATTCCCTTAAACTTTTTATTTCACTTCTAACAGCGTGAGTTTTTACTTTCCTCCTTTTAAAATTCCTTAATTTTTTAAAATATAGTGCATTGAGAAAAGCATCTATTTTTATCAGAATAGTAAAAATATTCTAATATACTAATTGAGCTTGTTTTCATACAACAAATGGTATGCTTTTTTGCAGGTTTCGAAGTAATCATTATTGCTGATCTCATGAATGAGAGGGAATTTTTCCTTGTATTTTTAACAGATCATAGTATACTTTTTTAAAATACGATATGAGCTTTGAACTTAGCACCATATGTTCAGTGTTTCCTTTACACCTTTTATAATAAATTACAGAATCATTTTATTAGAATGTAGAAATGTGAACCATTGTATGTAGATGTATTCATTTTTTAATTTTTAATCCTGGTTTCCCCTCTTTAGTGTAATTTACTATAGTTTCATTTTTTTAAAGCTACTTCATATCTTCATATCCATTTTTTAAACAAGTAAATACCTCTCAAACTTATTGAGTTTATATCCAAAAGGACATAATTTCTGCTTGAAAGAGTAATAAAGTAAGGAATGATTTATGACACAGTTTTTCTAAGATTTGGTCTTGGAGCTCTTTTTATTCTATATAAGATATTACCTCCTCCACTACATACTCATATTCATGCTTCTTGAGTTGAAGAGAGGGTCTTTTATTGGTTATCATTTACTGGAAATGAAAACCTACATATAAAATAAATGTTAAGACTTATTTTATTTAGAAAGGACCTGTGAATGATGTGATATAGTTAGGAGGAAGTTGAGTTCTAGTTTATGTGGCTCCCTCTATTACGTGTCTCATCTTAAGTTCTTTGTTTTTTGTTTTTTACTTATGTGTTTTAATTAGCTTTTACATGAATTGGAGAGACACCTTTTTAGGCTAGACAAGGGTTTGGACCATTTACTTACTTTTGAACCTTTTCAACACTAAAAGTTAGGATTTTGTGACTTGACATGAGTTGTGCCAAGTAAAAGGTTAAGTTGAGGGAGAATGTGACTTTACAGAGGTTTCCTCCTGGGGGATAAAACTGTTCTTGTAACTTCTTGCATAATTAAGAACCTCTTCATAGGAGTGGTTAGCAGTGTGACCTGATTGTAATCTGAGCTTCTCTGTGGATTTTTCCTTTTTCATCCTCAGAGACCCTAGCCTCAGCTATTTTTTTCAAATTTAGATAATGAGAAGGAGGTATTAATAGAGTGTTTTGCTTTGTTAAAAAAAAAAAAAATGCACCTGTTCTCTGTATTAAGGTGAACTTAATGAAATAATTGTTTTTTATTACTGATTCTATTTTTATAAATACTCTTTGAAAAGCTGAGTTTTAAGGCCACATATATGCCTTACATTGTAAAAGACAGGTTTGACTTAAATAAGATTATTTTTCCCTTTGTTGTTAGTAACATAATTATAATTATTTGCCTTTACAAGAATTTTCTAATAGCTTTACTTGACACTCTGTATTTGGGTACCACCATTAAGTATATATTAAATATATCTATAAAGAGAAGTATGTATTTAGAGTATATAAATTGTTATGTAGTTAAGTCATTTTAATATAACTTCAGTGTAAATATTACTAAAACATTTGATTCTTCAATAAAATTTTAAGTCTTCTCACTTAGTTTAAAGAACATTTATCTCATTATTACACTTTTGATTCATTGTTCCATCCCCTATTAAAATTTGAGTTTTCATTCTTATTAACTCCATAGTACCAGAATGTTTCCAGATACTACATCTATTACATTAAATTTAAGTTTGAGAATCACTGATTTACTGTATTAAGCTACTTGAAATGTTATTTTAATAAGCTCTGAAACTGTGGAAATCATTTGTGATTTGACCTCAGAACTGTTATCTATTCCTTAAATGAAATATAAATATTTGTTGATCTCATAACTAATTGCTAATTAAAAACTTACTTTTTTTAGGGTGTGTTTAGTTTGGGGAGGATATGTTTTTATTGTTACTCTTAGTGTCTACAAAGTACATGCAAAGTGTACTCTTCTTTGTTACATTGTGAGATAGCTAAGATGCAAGTGAAAAGACCTCTGCACTTTTGCCATGTGTGCAAATGACATCTATACTGTGGTATTATTTAGCACACTAAGTTCAGTGAAAAGGGGTTAGCCATCTGCAAGCTCTGGGGCAGATTTGACATTTCTTTCATAACTCTACATTTGCCAGCTGGAATTGTGTAGTTTATAATATATATCAGCTGCACTATCCTGCTATATGTTTTCTACTCTGAAACTTTGATTTGGGTTATTTAAATTCATATTTCCCCTGTTTTTCTCTACAGTTAGAGTTTGAAATTATCTAGATACTTTTAACAAAGCAATTGTTAATGCTAATCATAATTTATACCTGTGATAAATTTTTCTTTGTCTACTAGGTTAAATATTAGATACTGCCATTTCTATAGACCAAAGGCAAATCAACCATACTTCATATGGTTCAGTCCAATAATAAAGGAAGTAAGAGGCTCCTAGTCTCTTAGTCACTCAGTCACTAGGCATTCTCTTGCTTGTAGCCTACTTTTGCTTTGTTTTTATTTTTGAAAGTATGCCTTTTAGAAAAACAAGGTCATTACACAAAAATTAATGAGCAAAACAAACATGTGACTGATGGAACTAAATGGTGCTTTAATAGCTTTACAAGTATATTTATTAATTATTGCACATATAAATATTATAACTTTGATTAATCTAAATTTTTTTCAATATGAGCTTAAATTATTTTAGGAAAAAGTTAACTGGACTGAAATAGTTGGAAAAACAGTATAATTTCACAAAAACTAGAATTTTTGTTGCTGCTGACATTTCACTAAATTAAAAATTTAGTATTTTATTATTAATAACTAAAATGCAATTATTTTGACCATTTGCTAACATTACCAAGATGATATAAAATGAGCCACATAACTATGCTTAAAAATAGATGTTACTGGTAGAAATTGCTTAAGACTGTATTTACTTAATTTCATTTCTTTGAATATATAACTTATAGTGATTCTTTACTTTTACTCTCACCAGCAGTAATTTAATTTGTTAAATTGCTTAATCAACAAAGCAAAGTTGTAATGACAGTTCTTTTGGGGTGTATTTGTTCAGTATTAGGGATTTATGTGATGAAATATTTCTTTATTTTTCCCCTTGTAACTGATTGTTTACCATAGAGGTTACACTTTATGTGATTTAGAGCATAGTATCACAGCAAGTCAAATGCATGTCACCACCCCCACCACCAATGTACACCCATAGTCCTCCACCATAATTCACTGTGTCCCCATTTCTACTTTACACTCACCTGTCTTCTTATTTCTCTAGTAGTCTGAATTTCACAGTCAGATTTTTAGGTTTTTTATTGGTTTTGTTTTGTCTGACCTTTCATTTTGTTTCTCTGTATTCCACTTAAAGTGAAACCAGTATTTGTCTTTCTCTTTCTGCTTTAATCTCCTCCAGTCTTATCTATGATGATATGAAGTATTTCTTAAAGGTGATTAACTGAAATCTAGAGTGAGTTTCCAGATCTTTGTCATTCTGGGCTTGAAAGTTAATAATGATAAGAAAGTACTTGGATTATAAAACAAACTGAGAGATGGGGATGTGGGATGAAACCACCAATGTTGAAATTTCAGCTTCTTTCATACTTCTTTCATAAAGCCTGAAGTTCATACATCATAACAAGTAAATTTCTTTAAAATATAAACTGCAGAGCTTTCTTTGCTTTTTACTATTACAAAGACGTAATTGTGAATTCAGTGTGTGTTAAAACAACTTCTGTTACCACATTTTGGGTGTTTTATATTATGTGTTATCAAGCTGTGTTTTTGTGTTTTATTTTAGCTTATTTGCACTAATCTTGATGAACTCAGGGAATTAATCACAAAAATCGAGAATGAACTCAAAGATCTGGAAAACAATAGAAAAAAATCGGTAGGTGTTGATCCAAAAGTTCTCTCTATTATTGTCAGCATTAAATTTATTCCTGCTTTTTTCTAAAGCCTTTTTTATCTTGTTCTCTGATTACATAAAAATTTGCGTTGAAAAATAGAAACATTGTTTCCTTTCTCCTGTGTGTTCTAGTTTTCATTTTAATAGGCAAAAATGGTGCCAAGGCAAGTAAATCAATTTTGTTTGCCTGATTTATGTATATCAGGTATTGTTTTAGCTATTTCCCAGTATACTAGTTGGTTGTTTTCTGACTGGTAATTTTTTTTGGATAGTTCTACCTTGCAAGTACTATTAATAAATATGCTTTTAGTACAAGTTTGTTGCTTAGTTACAAAAAGTTTTGACTAGTTATAAGTAACATGTAAATTGTTTAATCCTACCTCAGATATTTTTGATATATGCCAAACAATCTTTGCAAAAAGCCTTTATCCACTGGAAAAAAATTTTTAAGTTTCATATTCTAAATTTACAATTAAGCTTGACTTTCATTTTGTTCTTGAGAGACCAGTTTAAGCACATTATATCTATTCACTCAACACTTGGTAAAACATGTATTAAATCAGTGCTTTAGCTGGCATTTACAGTTTTCTTATATCACAGATTTGAAACAATTATACACCATGAAATAAATGGGGAAGTCTTTAAACATTGAAAAAGATTAATCATCATTTTTAAAAACACTGTTTTATGTCTCGGGAATGTCATGAGGCCACTTTTAGGTTGTCAAAACCTTGTTAATCTAGAATTATGTACAAAATGACATTAATGATGTAGCAAGCTTCATATCAACAAATTTGTAGTAGTTTTTTATATGCTCTAGAAAAAAAATACTAGTAACATTCCAAAGAGAGCAGATTAAAGTACCATAAATAAGTACAACCTTCTGAAGTTAATAGAGGAATAATAAAAAACCCTTTTCTGAAGTTAATAGAGGGATAATAAAAAACCCTTTTAAAAAAAAACCTTAAGGATGTCAGAAATCTCTCATGTAATACTTGTAGGAATATTAAAGACAGAATAATGTTCATATAGCCACCAGTTAGCCAGGTAAGCGATATTTTCAATCCAGTCTGAGAATACAAAGAAAACTTTGTATTTTAGAACTATTACAGACCTTTGTTTTCATATATGTAAATACATATCTTTGGTATATAGTAGTCTCTTGATATGGAACACCAATGTTATTTTAAAATTTACCTCTGGTATGTATCTCTACAGCATGTGTGTAAGAGTATTTTCTTTTCAGCCAACATTTTTTAAAATATATTTGATGTCATATACTCTTGAGGGAACGATTCTGTTTCTTAAGAAGAAAGAAGAGTCTTTTAATCACTGTTATTTATTTTTAACAAGATGGCTATACTTCATGATTTTAAACAGAATTTTGTGAAATAAATTTGCTTAGTTTTTATGCTATAGTAAAATATAACTGACTCTTCATTTGTTCCCATGTTATAAATTAGAATTTTATTTTTTTTAGGAATCATTCTAAGCATAACTGATTAAAATATAGCATGTATTCTGAAAGAAAAAGACTTTCTGTCCTTACAAAATTTTTCTGTAAGCCATACATCTCATTTCTTTTCTTTTCTTTTTTTTTTTTTTTTTTGAGACTAGGTCTTGCTATTTTTGCCTGTGGAACCACAGGCTCTTGTTGCCCGGGGTACCACAGACTCAAGCAATCCCCAGCCTCAGCTTCCCAGATAGCTGGCATGACAGGCACGCGCCACCATGCCCAGCTAGTTTTTTGGAACTAGGTCTCGCTGCGGGCCCAGGCGGGACTCGAACCGCTATCCCTAGCCCCAGCCGCTTCATAGGCTGAAGCTTACAAGCACGAGCCACTGTGCCCGGCCATACATCTCATTTCTATTGATGCCTTCCTTCACAGGAGTAAGTAGAAGAGGAGTAAAAGGAACGTAAATTATAAATACTTGACTCTATGGTCCCTGGGGGAATATTTACCAGAAAGTTTTAGGATTATGTTGAGAGCTTAATTTATCAGATTTTGTGTCTAAATTTTTTGCTTCCATAACCCCAGCCACTACTGTTTACATATGTTTTTATGTTCTTCAAGAAATAGATATTTTTGGAACTAGTTAGAATGATCGTCTTAAATTACAACACAGAGGGTTTTTTGTTTGTTTGTTTGTTTGTTTGTTTGTTTGTTTGTTTTGAGACTAGGTCTTGTTATTTTTGCCTGTGGAACTGCAGGCTCACGATGCCCGGGGTACCATAGACTCAAGCAGTCCCCAGCCTCAGCTTCCCAGGTAGCTGGGATTACAGGCACGCGCCACCATGCCTAGCTATATTTTTTTGGAACTAGGTCTCGCTCCGTGCCCCCGGCGGGACTCGAACCGTGATCACTGACCCCGGCTGCAGCTTCCTAGGCTGCCGCTTACAGACGCCACCATGCCTGACCGGTTATTTCCCTTTAATTTAAACTTCCTAAAAGATTGCTTTCATAAATAGATGTCTCAAGGAATGAAATGATTACACAGCATAAAGGAAATAGATAATAAAATTTGCATTTCAATGGCATTCCTTTTTACAAAAACTAAAACTATATTAAATAGTTGTTAGTTTTAAGAATTAACTATATTTAGAGTTTATGTTGCTATCAAATACCAGTTTATTTGTCTGGCATCATTTGGAATAAGGTGTTCCACTTAATTGACTTTTCTAAATCTTCATTCCTAGAACTTATATTTTAATCACTTAGTGAAAACTTCCCTGCATCCTTGTACAAAACTGAATACAATTTAGTCTTTATTGATGTCTTCAGGAACATCATCGTGAATATCTCTGATTATGCTGAAACCCTAAACGTTGTTGTATCAGTAGCTCTAATTAGATATTCAGCAAAAGGGCTTAATGCTATATATTTTGAATGTTTTATTTTTGCTTTTGTTGTCTCTTCATTGTCAGTTTGTGTATGTTCATGTATTTGCCCTAGTTAATAAAATACTGATTTAAAAGCAAGTAACCATATTTATTTGAAGTGGGCTCTTGGTAAGAACGTCTAAGGGACTTTCTTATTTAAAAATGTATGAAATTGGTGATAGAGATAGCCATTTTTATGGTTTGTTTACTTTGTGGACTTCTTTCACTATTATAAGATAAATGAAGTATTTGTATTAATTTTTATTATGGGATATCACCGTCAAAACTAGAGTCAAACTTTTATTATCAGCTTTCATATTTACAGTAATGACTAATAACAAAAATGTAAACATTTATTTTGTCATCTAAACACTTATTAAAGATAGAAATAATATATGTGATAAGGATTTAATGTTAATTCATATAAATACCTGCCTGCCTTCGGGGCTTCTCTGAAAAGGACTTGTAGATAGTTTTTCCCCACCAAAGCTCCAAGATTTTACCATATCCTCACCCAGGTCAACATTCCACTAAACCACTTTCTTAAACTATCAAAGATTTTGCCATTGAACTACTCATATTGAAAGATTTACACTCTTTTAAAAACCACTATTCATTCTTGCAAGACAGCTAATAACTAATTAATAATGTGATCAAAGAAAAAAGCTTCTTTTTCTTGAAGTAAAACATCTAGTTGAGATAAATACAAGTATGTTTTTGAAAAAATTCTATAATTTTATCTTTCTTGTTATTATTTAGATCATAGGCTTCTTCCGTGATCTAAAAGAGAAATTCTAACATTCTTTTGTTCCTATTTTTTGATATTTAGTTCAGAGACAAAATTTACACATTGCTTAATTATTTGGACTTTTTTTTCAATCTGGGAAATTTTTTTAACTTTCCAGAAAGATGGAGCTCTAGAATATTGGTAAATTTCCCCGATTTTATTGTATGTGATACTTTATTAGACATTATTGCTTCCTAAATAGTTGAAATTAGAAGATTTTGCCAGGCATGTACAGAAGTGGTTAAATTTCTTAGTTTTCATATGAGCCCTTTTTTCTCAGATCTTCTTAATTTTATATGCATTGTATTAGTTTGAATTTTCAAGATGATTTCAGTGGTTTTTTTCTTTCATAGGGGAAGAACTGCATAGAATTGTGTATTAAGAAAAGTGGAGATTTGGCAAAAAAATTTACAAGAACAGAAACCTATCTGGATTATTACATTATTACAAGTGATAGTCTAACCAATATAATAAGAGTAAGCTGAAATTTAAAATATAAGCCCATATCTTTTCTAAAACACCTTTTTAGCTATTAAATGTCTCAGCACTGAGCAGGATTTAAGACAGACTTTGTTTATTTATAAACTTCATGATCACCATATTAGAAAGCTATAAAACTGCCTTGCTCACTAATTCTGTGATTCTCTTTAGAATTTAACTTTCATTCTTCCCATTTGTCTTCTCTTTCCAGTAACTTTTACACAGTGGTGTGTTCAACACACTTCCTCTAATAGTGAAAACTTTAGAAAAAGTTTGTTCAGCAGTAGAGAGTTGACAAACCCAACAGTAATATTAACAAAATATTGTTATATATGTGGTATCATGTAACTTTAAAATGCTTTAGTAGATTATTATTACATAGAAATAGTTGTGAAATGGTAAATTTTAAAAATAAAATGCTGCATAATGATTATATAAAAAGTTTTGTTAAAAGAATTGGAAAGGAATTTCAAGTAATGAATAAAATTTTTATCATGTTCTTTACTGTATGGTACAGTAATACTACTTCCTTTTTCTTACTAAAGACTGTTTGTACATAAGCCAGACCAAACATTAGAGAAATCATAATCTTCTTAGAAATAGTCTACCCCATTTTTCTGCAGAGTTTGTATAAGCCCGTGATTATCAATCAGAGGTGATTTGGCTACGCCAACCCCCCGGAGACTTTGGCCATGTCTAAAAGCACTTTCTTTTGTCACAGTAATCAATTAAACCATAATTAGAAGCATTTTATTACATCACATCCTTCTATTTCATACTTTTTTTTTTTTTTTTTTTTTTGAGACTAGGTCTCGCTATTTTTGCCCGTGGAACCACAGACTCTTGTTGCCTGGGGTACCACAGACTCAAGCAATCCCAAGCCTCAGCTTCCCAGGTAGCTGGGATTACAGGTACACACCACCCAGCCATTTTTTTGGAACTAGGTCTCACTACAGGCCCCAGGCAGGACTCGAACCGGGATCCCTAGTCCCGGCCGCTTCATAGGCTGAAGTTTACAGGCACGAGCCACCATGCCCGGCCTCATACTCATTATTTGATGGAACTTACAAATATCAGTATACCTTTACTCTATCATTTCATCAGATAATTAAAAAATCTTGAGCTTAGTTTCAAATCCATCTCAGGCAGCTATTTGATCTTCAGTTCAATTTCATTATGATTTATTTCTGTTAAGTATATTTACAATTTACTTTTTACTTATTGTGTAAAAATAGAGAAATTACAAAACTTACCCAGCAGGGGAGATACCGTGATCATGCAGGTAGTTTTCCCAAGGTGAGACTTATCCATTGCACTCTGGATGTGCTGACCCCTGTCATTTCCCCAAATGTGGGAAACTCGACTGCATAATTTGTGGTAGTGGGGGACTGCATTCACGCTGTTTAAAAATTATTTTAAAAAATGATTTTAAAAAAAGAAGAAATTACAAATATGGTTGTATATTTTTAATTCATTTTTAGGATGTTGCAACATGTAATATATTAAAAAGTGACAATACAATAAGGAAAGGAAAAGCATAGTTAAATTATGTATTTATTATTAAATGAATTTATATGGGCCCCAAAAACAGTTACAATAAAAGCATGATACAAGGCAAAGAAATTATCACACATTAATCTTATTTTCTAATGTTTGTGCTTTTACTCTCATAATGAACTATAATATTTTAGTTAGACTTTAAGTTAAAATTACATCAGGGTGTTCATAGTACAGTATATATTTTGCTACAATTAATTTTAGATACAGTCTTGATTATGAGTTAATTAACATTATTCAATGCATACAGCTTTATAGATATGTTTGCAAAATCTATTATCCTTTACATTAGTTTCAATTTAATTTTTATAATTATGTATATTTTCTTATTCTAGATCTCCTGGTAGACTTTTAGATGGTTAACAAAACTGAAAACTATCGGGGGGAACCGCCTATTTAAAACATTCAAAAAATTACAATGACCTTTTGGAAACCCTGCACAACAGAAAAAATTGATTTAGCTCACTCTTGTCCTTTTCTATTTAGTATTTTTTGTTTTTTTGAGCTATGTTTATTCAAGTCATCAAACACAGTAGATATTTCCTCAATTCTCTTAGTTACATGTTGATATATTGTTTTGGGTTCGGTGGAGGGGCACATAGCACTTTGATTGTATGAATAATCAAATATTAACTGACATGTTCAAAATAATAGTGTTCCAAATAATCCCAGCTACTTGGGAAGCTGAGACTGGGGATTGCTTGAGTCTGGGGTACAAGTGGGGGGGGGGGCAACACAATGAGACCTAGCCTCGAGCAAGGAAGAAGGGAGGGAGGGAGGACGGGAGGACATTTGCTTGTGTAGTTGAATTCTCACTGTGGGTCAACTCTGCTAGGCATTGAAATAGAGCCAAAGAAAGTAAAAGTAAGTAGGATAATCTACATCTGAAGATTGTCCCAGTCTTAATTTCACTTAGTGGAACTTTTTGTTCTCATGATGCCAAATATATAACTTTATGTAACTGTTATGCAGTGAGTTGCTTGAGATAGCAGGTATAGATTTGAATGAATGTCTTTGCTACCACCAATTTACCTTTTTAAAAAGGATCAATTCAGACACTTAGCCAGTAGTTACTTTCCAGTCTAGGATTCTTTCTTTTTTGTAAATTAGAAAATTATTACATATAAATTGTTAGCTTCTTCCCCAGAAAAATACTTAACTGAAAGATGGTCTGTCATCAGGTTTTTTCCTCTGTAAAGCCAATGATACGGAGACTTGTAATGTTATCATTGGTATAGTTGTCATCATGCTTTAAGTTAAGTGCTTTATTAGGATTATAATGGGAATGTTATATGTGTGGTTTAACATGAGGTGGCTTTAAAATAAAATTGGTAAGAGTACCTCAAGAGAAAATATTAACAGCATACAGTAGTTCATGTTATAATATCTGGCTATATTAAAATATTGTCTTTTTCCATATTAGTATGAAACCATTTCACTGTATTATCAAACTAGCACTTTTTCAAGAAAATGATAGACCAACAAGATGAATGCAAGTCTTTACTATCAAAACTGAACATTTAGGAATATATGACCATGATGGTTATTTTCTTTAGGTAAACTAACTAGAGAAAAGAGTAAATATTTGTTAAATATTGTAATGCCTTTTCAACTACTACTACTTAAATTAAGGGGAATCTCAGTTTATTTCTTAAAATACATAAACACGGTTGACTTGATTTGTGCTATATTTTATATAGATTATATAGATGATGCTATATTTTATATAGATTTTATATAGATTAATTCAAATTATTTGCAAACCAAATATTGCAAATAACTTTAAATGTGACATCTGTGTGTAGGAATTCATTGGTGTTTCTAAAATTTATTTACATTTTTTTTGAAAAACATTGTTATTTAATCCCTTTTCCACTGTGAGATTTATGTCTGTGACAAGCACCATGGCATTAACAAAAAGTATTTTGTCATGATCCATGTCTCCATACTCTTAACACCATATTTATAAAAACCTAGAGGAGAGCATTGATAGTTTCACTATATACTATGTTTTTGTCTGTTCTTTTTTATAAAAACATGTATCTCTGCAATTCCATCCCAATTTTTTGAAAAAATTATTTGTATATTTTTATATTATTTTAATTTTTCTTCATGAAACTATTAAGATTTGTTAAGATGTGTTACAAGAAAATCTATGGTTTGTGTAAATAAGTTGCTTTCACCTGAATTCACCTTTCTCAACACTTAAATTTATTTAAAATGTACAAAATATGTCCGTGCTATGACAGGCTTAATAAAACTGGAATTTGTTTTCCTCTTTTTCTTCCTCTTAGGTATCCAATGTCCCCAGCATTAGTAGATTGCCAGCTCCCTCTCTTTGCAACAGGTCAACCAGCATTATGCTGGTGCTATTATAACCCATCCCAGATTACTGCAGCAGGATGGGGTTGTTCTTTAGTTGTAAGGTAAGTTTCCCTCCCCTCTCATTTCAGACATACAGACTTAGTTTTTCATTTATAATATTGTGTAGTTTTGTAAGTTTTTTCGAAGTTTCTTTTCCCTATGGTTCCTTGGGGTATTAATGTATCACATTCAAAAACTTTAAAAACTGCATAGCTCCTCTTTGTAGTCTCTATATCGCTTCTCAGTCTTTTGGCTAAGATCACGTATAGTACTCTCTGTAAGGTTATAGAACTGCCACTGTTGAAAATTAGGACACCTCATGGAAAGGGAGCTGGCAATCTGCAGCTGCTGTGGACATTGGATGAGAAAGTATTTGAAAAGTAAGCTTCAAATTTAGATCATCTTGTATGCCTTTGGTTTTGTATCTGTACTTAGAATTCATACTTTATTGTGTGTTAAAATACAGTAAACTTTAAATGCATGAAAAGAAAATTACTACATTGGGTTTATCTTAGAAAATATTTTTGATCTGAAAGTTGTGAGAATTGAAACAATTCATTCTCATACCTCTATAAGCAAAAGTTAGGACCAGATTTTTGTATGAAAATTTATTAAATATGTGTGTAATTTGTTACATTCACTATCCCATCTACCTACCATCTTTATCTTTGATTTTTGATCATCAATGCAGGGTATATAGATTGTAAGAGCCTTTCTTAGTTTGATTACATTCTCTCTGTTGGAAATAGAGGAACTTCCTGTGTCCTCATTTTCTAATTCCCTTTTAAAGGTTAGATCAATAAAATTTTAAGTAAGTGAATTTTTAAAATAATTAACTTGTATTACATGTAAATTTAGGTACTTACACAATGAAGTCTTTAGAAATTGTGCATAGGCCAAGAGATTCAGCATTGCATAATAAAAAGAGATTAGGTTTTTTAATTCAGGGAACCTAAAATTATAGTCTGAAAGTTCACTTCTGTTTGTAATAATTCCTTGCGTTACTTTAGCCTTTTCTATAAAATTATGTCCTTTGCATTTCCTTTTAACCTTTTTTCATTCTTGAAGAAACGTGATAGCTGTTCTCTCGGTTTTTTCCTAATTTGTGTATGTAAGTAAAGTTGACCAATCAGAAAAGCCATTGCTAGCTTTTCATTAATTACCTGATTTAAAATTCAGGAAATACATTTTTTTATTTTAGTAGATGTTTCTGTTAGAGATGTTACCAACTTTGGAGTCTTCAAATAAGCACAGCTTTTCCTCTCTGCACTAATTTCATGTTTATGTGACACGTATGCAGAAGCACTAGCTAGAAAAGGACATTATTTCATTTCCATTTGGTTTGTATTGACTGAAGAAGATGATAGTTTCCTTTTTATTATCAAGTCAGTTAAAGTACCTTACTTCAAATACCAATTTAAGAGTGTTAATTCTCAGATTTTTAAAAGCTGCATCCACTTTTGATCAACCTAAGAACAGTGGATACACACTACTCCATTGCAGGGTGTGGGGATCCGTTTCTTGAGGTCATTGTACTCTGTAGATTCTAGCCAAAGCATCTTACCAACCTTTACTTTCTGCAATTTGTGTTCTGAAAATGATCGACTTTCATTTGTTCTCCAAATGCGGAATAGTTAAACAGGTGTTTTCTACCATCACTGCACCGTTTGTCATATAAAGTTAAGAATATGTTATCTAAAGAAAGGGGGATATTACCAAAAAGTATGTGTAAAACAATGTTGTGATTTAAAACACAAAATATTTTGAAATAACATTCAGCTATAGTCTTCTTTTCTAAACCTCATCTGCTAGTACTAAAATTCAGTAATACTGCTGATTCTTCTGCATCCCCACCACATTTGTCCACACAGCAACCCTACTGCTCAGGTTGATTGCATTTTTCATTATTGCCCATAAAACCTTTAGTTAAAAGGAATTCAGCATGCCTGATGCTCCTTACTAATTATAATTCCAATTATACCACAAAAATGATATCCTGTATATATTCCCCTCGCACCTTTCCTAATCTTTCCTCCTATGCTCTCTTTAGCTTAGAATAAATTTACGTCTCATCATTACATTTCTAAGCCAAATTAATAGATGAGAAGTGGGAAAACAATAATCGTTAATCTACGTTATTGAAGGAAAAAGTTTCATCTACTTTTTTTTTAACAAAATCTAACTCATTGCACAAAGAGATTAGCATGGCTATCATTTGGCTTATTGTTTTCTATAGTTAGATTCCCCAAAGTAAAAGTTTATTTCATGTTCAGTTTTACTGTTTATCATTTAATAGTTTGGTTTTTCATGAGTTAGAATGTATTCTATCCCATACTCTCTCCTAATATTTATTATAGTAGTGTAATATAGTATAGCATTATACTGTCTCCTAACATTTCTTTAAGAGAAGTAAACTTTTCAGCTATAACTAATTGTTAAGTTGGATCCTCCTGTATTTACTTCCAGGAAACATTTGACAGTGTGTGCAGGTTAGTATATTAAATGAAATAACACTTTTTGAAATTTTTTTCATAATTTGTTATAAGCAGGCACAGCTATTAATCAGTGAGCTTGTTCCATATTTATATGTGTATCTACACATATACTCCCTATCTTCTTACTCCTGTTAATAAACAGTTCCCCTTCCAAAACATAAAAGCCTTGGTGATTTAATTGTTTTTACATACATGATTTAAAGCACAATATTTGGGGGAGATAGGAATTATGAATCATGTAGGGTTTTTTTATGTGACTAAAATTTCTCTAACCCAAAATGTTGGAGATAAATACATAGATATAGATATGTAAATTTATCTACCTATAATATATATCTGGAAATTTATGTCTATCTTAGAATATACTTTATTCTAGGAAGCAGTTTTTCAATCTTCATGTTCTCTCTATGTATATGTGAATTGACTCATTTGCTTTAGAATGAAAGCTGATATTATGCATATTAAATGTGACCCATAACAGATATAATTGTGATTTTTCTGTTAAAATGTTATAAAAGAAAGTGTGGTATATGAATTATATATCACAGTTATATCCAAAAAGAAAAGAATTACAACATGCTTTATAGCAGTTAATGATGATGGTAGTGTTGGTAGATGTATACTAATATTGTGGAGAAGGCTGAATTTGCTAGATAGGTAGCTTCTATAAATTTATTCTTCCTATGGTATTTAGATAATTTTATGGGTACTGATGAAGTGTATCTTTACTAGAGATCTTTATAACTTACGTCAAATTGAATTTTTGTGGAAGTTCTTAACAGTTCTGAGAACTTGGACTTAAGCATTAGCTAAATCTGGGTTCATCATAGACCTTAAAAAAGTCGACTTTTAGTTTCATTAGTTTCTCCAACTCTTAAGACTAAAAATGCACACACCTCTAAATGGTTTCCATAGCTGCTGGAGCATGTGTATGCACTCATGCTCAGCAGCATCCCCTCCCTCCCTGTCTGTTCCTCTACCAGTCTTCCACCTCTACTTCCTGGAGAATGAATGGCGTACTTAGAATGGCATACTTAGAATAATACTTAGCAAATAAAGGAGGTGTGAGTAGTAACTTCTAGCGTAGCATTATTGTATTGAAAATGATGACTAGTTTACTTTCTGTGCTGAAATATTTTTAAATAAAATAATTGTAAAACTCCCTGTGGAAGTTTGCTGTGAAGACTGCTTTTGGATTAATAACAATGCTGACACCAGCCCCAATACCTCCACTTTCTACACAAATAAAACCTTTACAGAAGAGTGTGATATCATTTACATATTTAATAAATTCTTATAAATGTTTGTGCCTTTATATGTATTTATAAATGATTCATTGGTATATCATATTGATCCAAATAAAAACTTAAATTTTTGTCTCATTATTTAGCTAAGTAGGTTTTATATTTCTCTTGTCATATTAAGAATCTTTAAATCAGATAAAATTGATTACAGGATATTTCCCCCTTTCTGCAGCCTTCTGAAGAGGTACTTATTTGATGGGTATTGATGTTTTGCCTTTCACTCAGAAAATACAGCTTGGTATTCATTTTAGACTTTTAGAGTAAGTCTAAGGGATTTACTTTCAAAATTGTGTTTTTAGGGCAAGTGGTATCATCGAAGGCAAGCTGTAAGAGAGTTGCATAGTACATTGATACGCCTTTTAAATGAATTGCTGCCATGGGAACCAAAGTTAATGAAAGCTTTTCAAAGAAACAGGTAATTCAAGCATTGTAATCTCTTTTACTTATTTCAGGGCTCTCAATTTGTGATTATGAAAAATGTTCTGTAATTATTTAATATTTCCTATTGATTGGTAATTCAACAAATACTTTTGAATGTCTACCATGTGAAAAGCACTTCCAAGAAAGTAGTGGTGAAAAAAAACCTCTGTGACTTAATCTTTTTTTTTCCTAGTTTTTTTTCATTGTGGCAAGGTGGACAAAATTTATCATCTTATCTGGTTTTAAGTGTGTAGTTCAGTGATCTTACTTTCAGAATGTTGTATTACAGTTACCCCATTATCACTAGCACTCTTTTCCATCTCCTAGAACTGGAACTATTTAAATTGAATCTATTAAATAATTCCCTATTCTCCCCCTGTACCTCTTTGTCCTGACAGCCTCCAAATTACTGTCTCTGTTTTGACCACTCTGAATACTTTATGTGAATGGAATAATACAATAGTTGCCCCTTTGTGTGACTGGTTTATTTCACTTAGCATAGTGTGTTTAAGGTTTATCCAAGTTTCAGTAGATGCTGAATTTCCTTCCTTTATAAAGCTGAATAATATTCCATCTTATATATGTGCACATTTTACTTATCTGAGTCCTCCACCCATGAACAGTTGGGTGACTTTGATGTGTTAGCTATAGGGTTATAGTGCTACTTTATAAACATGTATAAGTATCTTTTCATACTCTTGCTTTTAATTCTTTTGTGTATATACATAGAAGTGGAATTGCTGGATCAACAGTAGCTGTTTGTTTTTTTTTCTGAGGAGCCACTGTTCCATTTTCCGTAGTGACTGTAGAATTTTACAGTTCCTTCCTAACAACAGTGCACACAGTTTCTGATTTTTCCACATTTCACCAAAATTTGTGTATTTTCTGTATTGTATGAGGCAGTAAGTATATTGGTGTAGTTTCAATTTGTGTTTTCTCATAATTATTGATAGTGTTTTTCATGTGTTTAGTCACCATTTGTATATCTTTGGAGAAAGTATTCAGGTCTTTTGACTATAAATCAGCTTCTTTGTATTTGTTGTTGTTGAGTTTTAGGAATTATGTATATATTCTAGATATTAGTCCCATATCAGATATGTGATTTGCAAGTATTTTCTCCAACACCAGTTGTTGAAGAATACTGTCCTTTCGTCACTGAATGATTTTGGCGATCTTACTAAAAATCAATTTAACCGTATACATATGTGGGTCCATTTCTGGGTTTACTTTTCTATTCCATGGGTCTAATGTTTGACTATATGCTAATACCATACCATTTTGGCTAATTACATTCTTGTAATAAGTTTTGAAATCAAGTGAACTATCTTAGGATTATTTCAGCTATGTTTTTCTTTGTCAGCATTGTTTTGACTACTTAGGGTCCCTTGAGATTCCATATGAATTTCAAAAGTTTTTCTTAGTTCTGCAACAGATGTCCTCTGGGTATTTTATTCTTTTTAATGTTGTTATAAATGAAATTGTTTTATTCCCTTTTTAGATTGATCATTGCTAATGTATGGAAATGTAATTGTCATGCATATCCTGCTTCTTAGTTGAATTCATTTATTCTAACAGTTTTTTTGTAGGGGCTTACACGCGGTATTCTATGTATTTGTCAACAGAGGTGGTTTTACTTGTACCTTTTCAAGTTAAACTTCCTTTATTGATTTTTCTTGCCTAATTGCCCTGACTACAACTTCCAATACTGTGTTGAATAGCAGTAACAAGAATGACCAGCTATGCCTTGTTCCTAATCTTAAAGGAAGAGTTTTCAACATTGGGTATGATGCTCACTGTGGGATTTTCACACAAGACTTTTCTCATGTTGAAATATTTCTTCTATTTTTAGTTGGTTGAGCGTTTTTGTTATTAAAGGTTGGTTTGATTTTGTCAGTCTTCTCTGCAACATTGAATTATCTGGCTTCACATTCTAATGGTATATAGTAATCAATTTTCATATGATGAATCATCCTTTTATCCCATGAATAAATCCCTTTTGTCATGATGTACAATTCTTTTAATATGCTGCTGCTGATTTCACTTGTATTTTTTTTGAGGATATTTTACATCAACATTTATAAGAATTGTTAGTCTATGGTTTTGTTGTAATATTTTTGACCCACTGGTAATGCTGACCTTAAGGAATACTTTGTATTTCTTCCTCTTCAATTTTTTGGAAAAGTTGAGAAAACTTAGTAGGATTCACTAGTGAAGCATTAAAGTCAAGGCTTTCTTTGTTGAGAGTTTTTGTTTTTGTAACTGATTCTAACTCTTTAGTAGTTTCAAATCTATTTTATTATCTGATGATTTAGTCTTGGTAGATTTTATGTTCCCAAAAATTTGTCTGTTTCATGCAGGTTACTTAATTATTTGACATACAATTATAGTCCTCCTGTAATCCTTTCTGTTTGTCTAGAATGAGTAGTGATTGCCTTACTTTCATTTGTGATTTTGGTAATTTGAGTCTTGTCTCCTTTATTTTATTAATCCATTTAAAGGTTTGTCATTGTTGATTTTTTTCAAAAAACAAACTTAATTTCATTGATTTTTCTCTGTTGTTTTCTACTCTATTTCATTGATCTCAGATCAGATTTTTATTTCCTCCCTCTTGAGACATTTGAATTTAATTGCTTTTCTGTTTGCTTATAAAGTTAGATCGCAACTTCAGGATGTTTCTTATTTTTTTAGTGTAAACATTTATACCTATAATTTTATCCCTTAGCACAGTGTTCACTGTATCCTTTAAGTTTGATTTGTATTTTCATTTCTATTAAGTATTTTCCAGTTTCCTTTATGATTTGTTCTTTGAGCCAATGTTGGTTTAAGAATGTTTTATTTAATTTTAATACTTGGTGAACTTCTTTATTTACCCTTCTGTTACTGATATCTGACTTTAACTGTTGCCTACTTTTACCAAATAGTTATGAGGGAAAGTTTCCTGGTGAACTGAAAAAACACCTTAGGGGGTAAACTAAGCAGGTATCTGAGGGAAAAGAAGAAGCAGAAGCCCTACAGTTGGAAACATTTTTGAAATTTAGAAGAAATGCAAAGAGGTTACCAGGACTTAATAAGTTAAGAAAAGGTAGTTAGAACAGATATTATATAGGTCTTTGAAGATTTTTATTTTTACTACAATGAGATAAGACACTATTTAAGGGTTCCAAGCAGAGGAAGAATGTGATCTTACTTGTTTTAAAGTACTCACTCTGCCTACTGTGTCCAGAGTAATGTAATGGGTCACAGGTGAAAACAGGGAAATCATTTAAAATATATTGATCAATATAGTGTAAAATAAAGCAGCTTGGACCAGAGTAGTAGAGCAGAAGACACTACTATATTCTAGATATTTTTTGAAAGTTGAATTGGTAGAGTTTAATATAGGGGAGTCTGAAGGAGTACCAGATTAAGGATAGGTGAGAATTCATCAGATTGAATTTTAACATGTTAAATTTGATGTTTTGTTAGATATCTGATTGAAGTTATTGAGAAAGCTGTTTAGTATTTGAATTCCCATTTAAAGGTCTAAGATAGGCTAGAATTAAAAATTTGCAAGTTTTCAGGTAGAGCTTATATTTAAGCCATGAGATTAGTAGATATCACCCATTGTGTAAGCATAGATGGAGAGAGACTGAATCCCAGGATGCCCAACATTTAAAGATGGGGGAGATGAGTAGAACTAATTAGGTATAGCTTGAAAAAGGAATGTTGTGAAAGATAAGAAGATAGCCTATAGAGAGGTGGTAGCATGAGAACAAAGTAAAGATCTTGTCTATTTCAAGAAAAATTAAGCAGGCTAGAATATTCACATGTCCATACCTCATTTACAACTTAAGACTGTCATTGTATTCATAATCTCTGTCTTCCTATCTTCCTATCCTCTTATCTTCCCTTCCACTTATGCAAAAGAAAGGATATTTGGTATAGAGATGTTATTGTCTGGTTACTTCCATTTTTCCAGAAATAAGAGTCATTAGCTGAGGCTCAAAACTGAGAAATGATGACCAACATTCTACCCCCATGTAGATATTTCTCCATTTTAATCTTAAAAGGATTAATTTAATTATCCTTTGAGCCGGGCACGGTGGCTCGTGCCTGTAAGCTTCAGCCTATGAAGCGGCAGGAGCTAGGGATCGTGGTTCGAGTCCCGCCTGGGACCCGTAGCGAGACCTAGTTCCAAAAAAATAGCTGGGCGTGGTAGCGCACGCCTGTAATCCCAGCTACCTGGGAAGCTGAGGCTGGGGATTGCTTGAGTCTGTGGTATCCCGGGTAACGAGAGCCTGCGGTTGCAAAGGCAAAAATAGTAAGACCTAGTCTCAAAAAAAAAAATTATAATAATAATAATTATCCTTTGATAACCAACCCATTGTAATGTCTTTACAGCCCTTGTCTAATCCATAAAACTTTAGTAATAAATTTAAAACAAATTGAGAGTAATTATTCTCATTTGCTGAATATTTAGGTGACAAACATACTACAGGTAAGTACTGTTATTTTCCCTATTGCACAGAAAAGTAAGCTGATGCTTAAAAAGTTTAAGCAATTTGACCAAAATCTTACTACAAATTTAAGTAACATGTTTAAATTCCAGTAATATGCAAATAAGAATTTGTAGTAAAAATAAAGTGGAGAACATATGGTCAAAATTTTTTTTAAAACAAGCAAACTTAAGGGTAAACATTATTTAGAAATGTTTCTGTCTCATTGTTTCATAAAGACAGTAGTAT
>PVHY01009066.1:36940-58405 GCA_004024945.1 Uropsilus gracilis
TTATTTTGTTATGTCGGATATTTTATTTCAGGAACCGCCTAAAGAAAGACTATGATGATTTTAGAAAACAGCCTGATCATGATAAATTTACTAGAGAATTGTGGACTACTGAAGAAGGTGAAGGAGATCCTGGGAAAGAATCTCCTAAACTAGAAGTCAGTAAGTCTATAGACTTGACAGAATCTCTGGATATGCTGGAGAAAGATCATTTTGATTCAGGTATGCATTAAAACATTCTTTAAATCACTACTAAGAGCACAAAGAGAAGTTTAAGTCTGTCTTATGGAGATAGAGGATAATCTGGTAATGAAAATATATAAGTTGGGGTAATCTGGTATGATTCCTAGGTTTATTATGCCCTTATAACAGTTCTTTGTCATCGTTATTACATTTCTAAGAGTCTCTGGAACCAGTGCCTAACTCCAAAGTATAAACATGCCCTTCCTCATTACAGATCACACATCCTTGATCTGCAGTCTCTTTTATCTATTTTCATACTCTTTGTATTATTATTTTTGAAGTACTGTTTCTAATGTTTGTTTTAAATGGAACTTTTCAAATTTGTAATAACTGCGAAGATTTAAAATTTTTTGTTCAAATCAAGAATTGCAACATAACTATTTCAATATCTTAGTATCTGGAGTACATATTTACTTTGAAAATATAACAAGTCATTTGCTAATATATTCATTAAATTCAGGTGAACTGTAATAATCTGTAATGTAATAATCTAAATGTTAATAACAAATCAGGAGCACCTTCATATATTTTAATGATTGATGAAACTATAAATAGTCCTGAAAAATGGGTAGTTACTCCATATAGGGAACATATTTTTATGTGCATGTACTAGATATCTTCCTTTTGTCCCCTTTAGATACTCTCTCCCATTTCTCCACACTGCTCACGTGCATGAATAACAGTAATTATGGGGCTACTGTTCTCTGACTTCCCATTGACTTAGACCACTGGGAAGGTCCACCTACCACTCCCCAATTTAAAGAGAGGAAATCAAAGCATTTATTTCTTTGACTCACTTCAAGGTTTTCCTAAACTCTTTATAACCCTCCACTGAAGGTCAGTGCTGCCTTCAAGGACTCCTTCTTTATTGACTCCTCACATTTTGAGACTTTTCCTTTCCTCGTGCCTTTATACTGAGGGAAGGAAAGACTTCGTGTTAATTCCAAGTTCTTGCACTATCCCCGGTGCTTACTGTACACTGCATCCATACTTTATGATCTCTATAAAAGCTAAAGCTTCTTAGATCATCCATTTTTGACTGTGCTGTTTGTTTCCTGTTGGGATCCTTACTGATAAGAGTTTGTGAAAAAAAACTGAGATAAGAAAATCTGTGCTAAGATCATACCAGTGACAGATAATAAATGGAAGACGCTGGACTACCATGTTATTATAATATATACTAGAACCCACATCTAATGTGGAAAATATGTGTGATAATCTAATATTTTTTTCTAATATTTTGCAGATGTAGAAGTCCCTTTTGCATTTATATTGACAGCAGAATTAGAGAATTTAACCAAAAAGTATTTTCTTGTTCTTGAAAATAATAGGTTGGTCTTGGAAATACTTATGATAGATGAATACTTAAAATTACCAAGTCAAATTACTTTAATCACCATAAATGATATGAGAATTTTGAATCATGCTATGGATTTTGAATTGAAAGGTTGATGTCTTTTTTTTTTATAATTGGCCTTATTGCTGTTGTTTTTATATAAACAAATTATTTTTTTATAATTTTCAGATGATATGAAATTTTCAGAAATAGATTTTCCTATGGCCAGAAGCAAGTTATTGAAAAGGGAATTACCTTCTAAAGATGTACTGAAGACTCTGCCTAAAACACTTAAACGACAGTCCAAACAAACCTGTTACCTGGATGATAGCACAAAAGAAAAAGAACTTTCCCCAAGGAAGAAAGCAAAGTTAAGCACAAATGAGGCAGCAGTTGAGAATGTAGGAGGTGATAAGCAAATTGATCACTTGAATGAATCAAAGCATGTAGAGCCACTGTTTCCAGAATCATTTGCCTCAGTGGATTCAACTCCTTTGTCTACTCTCCAAAAAGGGACCAAACCTATTCAGGCCTTGCTTGCAAAGAATACTGGGAACAAAGTGACCTTAACAAATCAACTGCCCTCTTCCACAGGTAGGAGTGCTTCTACTGTGGAAAAACCAGTCATATCTCCTTTAGATTCAAACCCCATAAAGCCAGCACTGACCTGCCATACCAGTACAAAAGGTCCTTTACAGATGGTATACAAAATGCCCTGTGGTCAGTGGTTACCCATAGATCTTAACAACAGCTCTGTAAAGATTCAGATGCAACCTGTGCTGGATTCTAAAACAGGAGAAAAAGTTATGCAGCAGGTTCTCATTCTACCTAAAAATTTTGTGATCCAGCACAAGGATGGAAAAGCAGTTGCAAAAGAAATACCACTACAACAAAAAGGTACAGAGCAACTTTGTTCATCTTTCCCACAGACAACAAGTGTAAACTCTTCTGTAGCACCAGTTTTTGTCAACTCAACAGGAACTGTTTCTACTCAACTGCCAAATACAGTTTTCAGTAAGTCAGTTACACCTTTGTCAAATGTGAGTAGTACTAGACCACAGCCTTTGTCACCTGTAACCTCCATAAGTAATGTATTGACACCATCAGTTAAACCTAATCAGAGTGAGCCAGAAAAAGTCAAGACTGCTGTTTCAGCAGCCACATTCCCCCAGCCCATTGCCTCACCTAACATTTCCTCAACAGTTCAGCCTCTGTTACCAGCAACACTAAGTGGAACTACAAATCCTGGCAGTTCCCTCAACTGTTTTGCACAACAAACTGCTGATTCTTCTGAAGCAAAGCAAGAACTGAAAACTGTGTGTATAAGAGACTCACAGTCAATTCTTGTTAGGACACGAGGTGGGAATACTGGCGTTGTAAAAGTGCAAACCAATCCAGATCCAAATTCACCCAACAGTTTATCTTCAAGTTCAATTTTCACTTTTGCCCCTCAACTTCAGGCATTTCTAGTGCCAAAATCAACAACTTCATCATCCTCTTCTTTTTCACCAGTAGCTGGAACAACAATACCATCTAGTCTCCCACCTCTTGGCCAAACACCAACTTCTATTTCCATTCCAACTGGCTTTAATCCACCCTTGGGGAAAAATCTTAACCTTTCATTAGGCCAACCTTCCTGCAGTGGTAATTTGGGGCACATAATAGACAAAACTTCACACATGTCCTCTTCTCCCTTAAAGTCCTCTGTTTCTTCCAGCACTCTTTTACCATCGACAGCAAATAGTTCAGTAAGTGTAATTAGCCTATCAGCAGGAAATTTTGGACAAACTAATGCAAATGTTACTCATACTTCAGCTAAACAGCAACAAGTAGATTATATCACAAAAAATTACCCTATTGTTGAAGCAACAGCAGCAGCAAATGGAGATGCTCTCAGTGGTACTCCAGTTCAGAAACTTATGCTTGTGTCAGCCCCATCTGTTATTTCTCCTAGCAGTGGAACTGCAATTAATGTGACACCTGCACCAACGTCTACAGGTGTTAATTCCCAGAAACTGGTTTTTATTAATGCTCCTATTCCCAGTGGCACTTCAACCCCAACTATTGTGGCAGAATCATTAAAACAAACTCTTCCTCCTCCCTTAAATAAATCTTATGTTAAGACTCCAGAGCAACCCCAGATAGTACTAATTCCATCTACAGTGGGGACACCAATAAAAATAAATTCATCACCAACTGTGTCTCAGATAAAAGATGTGAAAATTGGACTAAACATAGGCCAAGCTATTGTAAATTCTTCAGGCAGTGTACCTGCTATGCCATCGATTAACATATTACAAAATGTTACTTCAAAAGAAGATAAAACCACCAAGGGCTATATTTTGCCATTGTCAACAAGTAGTAATTCAATTCCAGTAAATTCAGATTTTGTGAGTCAAAATATTACCCCTGTTAATGAATCAGTGGTTTCTGCAGCAAGAGCAGTAAACATGTTTTCAGTAACAGGAGCAAATGTATCTTTGGGTTCTCTTTCATTGACCTCAACTTCTGCTTCAGTTGGGACACGGCCTCCTGTTTTAGTGAGTGGAAATGATACCTCTTCAAGAATTATGCCTATTTTGTCAAACAGACTTTGCACATCAAATCTTGGAAACACTGTGGCTATATCAACTGTGAAAACAGGACATCTTTCATCATCTGTTCTGATTTCAACTACACAACCAACAGTGTCTCCTAAATGTTTAGCATCAGCTTTGCAAATCCCTGTTACTGTTGCCTTGTCTACACCTGTGACTGTATCCCCAAAAGTAATCAACACAGTTCCACATGTAGCAGCAGTACCAGGAGCCACACGTTCTGTATCTCTTTCTAAAAGACAATCGCGGACTTCTGTCCAGTTTCAGTCACCAGGGGTTTCAACTGTAGTGCCAATAAATGCAAACACAAATAAACCTCAAACTGAATTGCCATCCCTCTCACCAAGTCCAGGTAAAATAATTAATATTTCTAATTTTACATCTCTGCCAAACCAGCAAATGTCTCCTTCTTTAATAAAATCAAACCCCAGTTACAATTGTGCTCCAGGTGGCTCTGCCATTCACACTGCTACAGCACCATTAAATGTAACTAGTGTAGTAGGGGGTCAATTCAGTGAACCTTATATTCAGCAAAAAATAGTGATAAACACCAGTACTCCTCTGGCACCTGGTACTCAGATAATGATTAATGGAACCCGGTTTATCGTTCCACCACAAGGTCTTGGAGCTGGCAGCCATGTTCTTCTTATATCTACAAACCCAAAATATGGACCTCCCTTAGTACTTAACAGTGCGCAAGGCATTCAGCCTGCACCAGTAGATAACCCTGCCCCAAAGATCACACTAGCATCAAATAATTCTTTAAGTGGACTACCTGTAAAACATTCTCTAAGGAGCTCCACAAAAATTGTAAACTCTCTTGGGAATGCAAGTTCTCTACCCACAGTACATACAACACCGCAAATTGTAAACACAACTGTTAAAGATTCTGTTCCACCTCCTGTACCAACAACAGTGTCCTTGACTTCTGTAATTAAGTCTCCTCCAGCTACTCTTTCCGCTAAGACATCTTTGGTTTCTGCCATTTGCGCTAGTAATCCTCCACTGCCAAGTAGCACTTCAGTATTTCACTTGGATACATCTGTCAAAAAATTGTTGGTCAGCCCAGAAGGAGCCATCTTAAATACCATAAATACCCCAGCATCTAAAGTTTCTTCACTCTCTTCATCTCTCTCTCATATTGTTGTATCTGCTGGTCGAAATCCTGCCTCTGTCTTCCCTGCTTTTCAGTCATCTGGCTTAGAGAAGCCTGACACAGCTGCATCTTGAATTTAGACTAAAGGAGCCAGTTTTTTAAAAAAGGGGCATTGTTTTGACTCCCATAAAAGTTTTAACTGTTTATTATACTGTTGAAAACATACTCTACATAGTTGTGTGTGTGTGTGTATGTGTGTTAATGTTTCTCTTCATTAGCTTGCAAGAAGACTGTTTTCTTGGGGAGGGGAAAAATATGTTCCATTTCACTCATGGGTATGAATATTCTTTCAAAGGTTATTTGTTTAAAATGGTCAGGATTTACCTCTCTGTATAACATAAAGTCAAGTCTGACTAGTTTGGAGTAAGCTAGCCTTTTGCACACTTGCATTGACATATTTCTTGGATTTGAACTATTCAGCTTATCTATGATACGGTATTTTGTGTCACTAGTGAAATCTTATTTTTGTTTCTGTAAAAAAATATATATATATATATTTATGCATTGTGAAAATGCAGTCCGTGGTGTAAAATTGTACATATTCCTAAATCCCTTACAACCTGTACTAAACTATATGTACAAAGAACTATGCTGTCTTATTTATGTTTTGTTTACATAATGTATAGTTTTTTAAGTATTTTAGTAATTTTGGACCAGTGAACTGTTAGCAACAATGCAGAAGAATCTGCATGTAATAAACTGAGTTGCTGTATCTCTGTTTGAATAGCATTTTTAAAGTGTGTTCTTTTTTTCTTTAAAAGAATGTGTTATAAAAAATGAAGATGTTCCTATACCAAAAGAAATAAGACTGAGAAATTTGAATTAATAGCTACTTTACTTTCACAGCTCATTTGATTTTAACAGTACTCTTGAGAGGGTAAATGATATGTCCAAGGTCACCCAGTTAATGAGTGTAGACCCAGTATTTGAATCTGATATTTTAAATTCTTTTTCCATGATTTTACATGGAAATTCTGTTATAAAGTTTCCATGTTTTTTTTCCTCTCAATCCACCACCAAAGTGTACTTTGACCAAATTAAGTGATCTCCTTTTGGGCTAACATATTGTCTCAATTTTTTTTTCAGCTTCATAGCTTCATTTTTTAAATAATTTTAGTTTTTGTGGAAAGTTGCAGTGATCATACAATGAAGCCCTATGTACCTTTTATCTAGTTTCCCCTGATAAATTAATTTTTATACTAAGGTGTTGGTTGAAAAGTGCCTGGTTTTCAAAAGTTCAGAACATGGTTTTTGTTTTTGTTTTTGTTTTAGTTTAAAATAGCAAGTGTGGGCACTTGCAGTTTACAATGATTGTTGTCTTTTTGGTTTTAATTACATGGCATTCTTCCATTGTGAAGCAGTTTTTATGAGTTACCTTATTCTCAGGTTTGATTTTGTGGTATTTCAGGATATGCTTCATGTTAAATAAAAGATAGATTTTATACTTATTGAATCTTACATCCATTATCTTTTTTGGAAGACTGTATACTTACCCACCTTTCCTTTATAATGATACTGTTAAACCTTAGCATACAGGGTTATCATTTGTGGTTAAAAATGAGTAGGCCTAAAGATTTCCATTAAAATAACAGTGAAAGTTAGCAATTAGTGGAGTGAAGAAGACAATAAGGATGTTCCTGGGAAGTTGCTAAAGGCTCTGAAAAACTTATTTATTCTCTAAGAGAGTACTTTTTGCCAATGATGCCTGTGATCTCCTCAGTCATATTCCTCCCTTCCCTGTTAATTTAGAAGGACTTTGAATTTCAGGTGGAAATTAGTAATATTTGAAGTGTATTGTATTGTGTTAGTACTCAATACATTTATTCAACTTTTAAAACAAAGCTAAAACTTCAACTTTTGTCTCAAAAAAATTTTATAAGGTATTTCCTTAGGTCTTCCATATGGCCCAATTTTATTTTCAGTCAAGGACCTAGACTAATTGTTAACTACTTCTTTTCTAGCTTTAAAATTCAAATTCCTAATATGACCTCAGAGCTGTATGGTTGATAAATTTTTCAAGTGAAGCCCTCCCCCCGCTTACGACTCTTGACTACCTCTCCAGCTTTATTTTAACATACTCTTTTTCTTGCTCATTGTCCTCTTTCAGGGCCTAGAAACTCAACGACATCTTACGGGTTTTGTAGATACTCTCTTTGACTTAATATTTCATTACAGGTTCTCATTACATGATGTTGCAGGTACTTACAGAGTGAAGAGAACGTAGCACTTATATAATAAAATTATTTGCATGCAGTTATTTAATGCCTGTCATCCTTTAAAAGAGACTTTAGTAGTCATCTTTATCACTCCAATAACTGACACACAATAGACATTCAATAGACATTTGTTTAATTAGAAATCTAGGTAACATTAAACTTAAAAGTTTGCTTTTTAAACTAATACCTCATTTTTACTAGAGATTTGTCTAAATCAGTGAATTTATGTAATCAAAAGACCTACTTCTTTTTCCTTGCCTCCAATTTGGTAAATCATGTGTATTTCTGGGATCTTGGCCAAAGAGTACAAAGTCAAATTCCTCAGTCTTTGTGTTCATTGTTATCATTAGATATTTTTTAAAGGTCACCATTAAAGCACTCATGTAAATGAAGAAAAGTCACCACAGTGCTAGTGCAATGCAAGACTTTTTACTAGAAAGGTATGTTTCCACATTTAGTATAGAATTAAGCCATTTGGAAATCTGTACTTAGTGTCATTTTAAATGCTAAGTAGAAATATGCTGAAATAACATGCCCCCTTTTAATATACTAGCTTTTCTTCTGTCATTTTCTGTCATTCTCCTGGAAAAAAATTTTTTCTTTGTAATTAGAATTTTGTTAATATTGCAGATATATAGCAGCCATCTGAATATAATATTTAATGTAAATTGTATAATATATGACAATATAGATTTACAAAGTGGCATTTTATATCTGCTTCCATTTCAAGCCTCAGTTATTTTGGTGTGTTTAACAATTGATAAAATTCTATGATTAGTTATGGCTATAATGTGTACACTATGAAAATGTTTACTTAGTATGGTAAATTTAGAAATCTTTAATATTAAAAGATTAAGAAATTTGATGACTAGTCATCTAGAATATAATATAGGGGTGATACACAATGTACTTTATGTCATTCCAGAAGTTGTTTTGCCACCACCTGACTCAGGTCTTGTTGCTATAAAGCGCTTATCACTCCCAGGTGTTTTTACTTCTTCAATAAGTATTTACTATGCACAGCATGGTACTTGATGTTTAGTAGGGTAACAGGAAAGCTGAAAGGCATGGTATATTTCAGATTATTATAGTTTAACTTGAAGACAAAATCTGAGAGAAAACTTTTAAGAAATGCTAGAGAATCAAGAATGTATTTTATGTATGTAATCTTGAACATCATTCCCTACATATTCAAAGCATATTTATCTACAAGGAGGTATAAGTTAACTTCATATATTTGTTGAGATCTGTATAATGCAGAAACTGTAGGAAAAACATAGATGAGGAAAGACCCTATCTTTGTCAACACATAAAACAGTGAACGTTAACAGTTGTAATAATTTCACAATACATCTATCAAATGAGTATAGTGTGCACCTAAAACTAATACAGTGTTGTATGTTCTATTTCAATCGAGTTCTATCTCAATTAGATAGAAAACAATGGAATATTATGGGTTAAGAGGATCAATGGGAAATGATTAGAAAATGAGTTGGATTGGATGGTATTCTGGAAGAAGAAATTGGAGCTTTTAAACTACATAATTGCTACTGAAGCTTTTAAGCAAAAGTAGTCACATGTAATATGAGGGCAATTAAATTACCCTGTGAGATTTTTGTAAGCATTAGATGAGACTTTATATAAACAACCCAATAATTACCACATCGTAAATGTTAGTCATAGCTGCTATGAATCATTTAAATAGTGCTTTACCAGTGGTCAAGCAATTAGAATGAAGATCTCTTATTTGGTGATAGTGTAAAACAGAAGTGAGAAAAAAGAAAAACCTTGACTAGAAAAAGGGAAAAGCAATGAATAACATGAACACTGTTATCTTGCCTAAATCTGTGAATTTAATGCTAAATTAATATAAATACTAGTAGGTTTAGTTGGAGGTGTTTGGTTTAGGGTTTTATTTTTGGTGGGGCTCTTCAGTCATTTTAATCAAAACTCATGAAGATGGGTAACTTGCTACCTCCTGATGAGTTTTAGTATATATGTAAATAGTCTTTTTGATTTAAATGTTACTTCTGGATGTAAAAACATGTAATTTTAGAATTGAACCTGTAAAGGGATTTTTTGAGCACAGACTCAGCTGCAACAGTTCTGTTAGAATTCAGGCTGGTCAAAAATCAGAATAGTAACTTAATTATGAGCCATATTTCAACTAAAAAATAAAGGGATGGTCCTAGGGCACCCCCTTGAATCCTAGCCTTTAAAAAATAACATCGTAAATGACATCTGGCAAGGTGGTGTGAGAGTAGAGATGCCAGGCTTGTTTCTATATCTTCACAGCTAGGTTGCAATAGAACAAAGCCAAAAACTGAAGAAAAAAAAATCCAAAGTGCACTAGGAGCAATGATCTGGCAGAAAGGGACCGGAAAAACTTCAGGTGAATGATGTTTATGGTGACCAGGGTAGTCAGGGCAATCTGGGAGGGAGAGACTGTGCAGAATACCCTACAGTTGCTGACTTTCAAGCCCACATGCCAATACTGGGATGCCTGAAACCTGGTGCTGCATGGATAAAGGGGACTCCAGAGATGGCAGCTAGGACAGAACATACATTTGGAAAGGTAACGAAGCAGAGCAAGGATTACTGACTTGCAATTGGGGCTCTCAATATAGAACAACTTGAGCCTAAATCAGCGGGAAAACAGGTTGTCACCTTAGGAGAATAGGCTACTACTGAAGTCAAGACTGAGCTATTCAAAACACCTGCCGTCCTCACCAAGGGTACAAACACAACAAGCACTTGCATAAAGTAGTTTAAGTTCTTGTTAGTAACAGGAGCAAACATCCCGGGGAAAAGTTCTGTGTTGGAAAAGAGAACAGAACGACACCCAGCCTATGATGCTATATCTACTATAATCCACACCCAGTATTGCATCTAGTCTCTGTGATTTCATGATGGAATATAGACACAAGAATAGAAGGAACACCTAAGAACAAAAGCAAGCCTAAGCAGTAATAATTCTGGATCCACACCATACAACTCTGGTACCCCAAGCACAGTGGGAAACTTGAATCCCTAGCGCTCACTAAAAGTGATCCTTTGCTGCCCTCTTGCACTGTGCTCTTTCATACACACTAGCCCTCATATGTAACAGTTCTCCAATTAATAGTTAAATGCAAAGATAATAGTGGGAGTCTATCCCTATAACAGCCCATGGAATCTAAAAATTAGACAAATGGACACACCATAAATGCTGAAGTGGAAAAAAAAAATCCTGAGAGAAGTCTCAGTCCAACAAAACTACAGAATATTCCTGAAGTAGAGTTTAAGGTAGCAGTTACAACAATGCTTGTTGAGCTAAAAGCAAAACAAAACCAAAAATACAGGAACAGAATAAAGAAAATATGAGGCAGCTGTAATTAGAAGTAACAGAACTAAGAAACATTACCAAATAAATTATAATCAAGACCTAAACAGCAGAAAAACAGAAGCAATAGAAATTCAGTGAACTCAAAACGAGAAAACAAATAGAACAATTTTTTTTTTTTTTAAGTGAGAGTAGCGTAAGAGCCCTTTGGAATAACTTTTAACATTCATAGCATGGGAGCCACAGAGGGAGAAGAGAAAGTAAAAGGCATTTTAGAATTAAAATTAAAGAAGTAATTACTGAAACCATCTCAATCAGAAACCAGCCAGAAACACAAATTCCAAACAAAATAATACACTAAAACACCATAATAAAGCTGTTGACAACCAAAATTATGGACAGAATGCTGAAAACGAAAAAAGCAGCCTACAAGAACTCAACAAGCTATCAACAAATTTTTTCAGTAGAAATATTACAAGCAAAGATTAACTGGAGATATTTAAAGTACTTAATGTCTTCCAGCCCAAAATCCTTTACCTTGCAAGATTAACATTCTGGCAAAAGGGGGAGTAAAAACTTTTGGTGAAAAACAAAAACTTTTAAAAATTTACCAGCACAAAACTGCTTAATGAAGTTATGTTCCTGTTATTAACAGAACAATTGAAACAGGCTAAGGGCCCTAAATCATTTAACATGGAGTATAAAGATGAGAATAACAAACATCATCCATGAGAGAAAGAGATCAGACCATCCACAGATCATAGAAACATTCCATCATATACTAACATCAGCAGAATCTTCAAAAAATAAAAGTAACATATAAGACAATGGAAATGGAAACTAAATAAAACATAAAAGGAGACCTCAAAAAAATAAGAAAGCAAACAAAAACAAAATGGCAGTGAGCACTTAGATCTCTTTAATCACCTTAAATGTAAATGCTCTAAACTCACCAGTTAAAGGATGTACTGGCCAAAATGGCTTTCAAAACAAAGACAAACCTACTATGTATAAGAAACCTAGCTTCCCAACAAACAAGCACAGATTTAGAGCTAAAGGCTGGAAGGCAATTATACAAAGATAGCCAATAAATATAAAATCAGAAATTACAATAACTATATGAAATGAAATAGTTTTCTAATTTAAAAGGTAGTAAGAAAGACAGGCAATATTATGATCAAAGGCCTAATACAACAAGAAGAAATAATACTTTTAAATATGCACCCAAAATGTAAGATATATAAGGCAATAACAAATACTGACAACACAATACTGGGAAATTTTAGCCCCACTTATGACAGTGGACAGATCAATAAAGCAAAGAATAAATAAGGAAATAATAGCTTTAAATGAAGAGCTTGACCAAATAGGTCTAAGATATCTATAGGACACTCCACCCAAAAATTATTGTATACATATTTTTCAAGTGCACATGAAACATTTGAATTCAAGTATAGACCATCTGTTGGGACATAAGTCAATAGTTAATAAAACTTCATAGATTAAAATTATGCCTAGTACTCTTTCTGACTATAATGCCATAAGTTAGAAATCCACTATAAAGACAAACTGCAAGTATGTGGAGACTAAACAGTGTGCTGCTTACTGACTGAATAAAAGAAGAAATGAGAGCAGAATTTTTTTTAATGCCTTAAGGTAAGCAAAGTAAAGGAAGGAAACAGGAAAAATAAGAGCAGAAAGGAAAGAAATTGATGTCCAAAAAACTACAAAAAAAGGAGCAAACATTAACAACCAATCACAAAAGAGGAGAAATCACCACAGACTACACAAAAATACAAAGAATTATAACCGATTTGAATGCAATAAATCCAATAACCCTGAAGAAATGCACAAATTCCTAAATCAATACAGTCTATCAAGACTAATCCAGGAAGAAACTGACCAGCTAAACCAATTAAGAAAATTGAAACAAATTTAAAAGTCTTCTGAAAACAAAAGCCCAGGGCCAGACTGCTTTACAAATGAACTTCATCAATTTTTAAAAAAAATTTATTACCATCATGCTCTAATTTTTTTAAAGAAAAAAAGGGAACACTCCCTAATACATTTTATGATCTCAGTATTATCCTAATACTGAAATCAGATAAAGACAGCACAAGAAAATTATAGACCAATATCCCTAGTGAAAATTAATGTAAAAATACTCAATAAAATACTATCAAATTTAATTCACCAGTCTAACACAGTGATTATACACCATGAATTACCAGTGGTTTTATATTCATATATCCATGTATTCTATCAACCACAGTAAAGATCATCTGATGCAGAGAAAGTATTTAACACCCAGCACATATTTATGATAAAAATTTTAAACAAAATGGGAATCAAATCAACCTACTTCATATAATAAAGACCATATATCACAAACCAACAGCTACTATACACTCACTGATTAAAAAAAAAAAAACTGAAAGTTTTCCCCTTAAAATCAGGAACAAGACTAGGATGCCTATTGTCAACACAACTTTTTAACTTAGTATAAAAGCTTTTAGTCAGTGCTATCAGAAAAAGGAAATAAAGGGGCTCTAAGTAAGAAAAGAGGTGGAACGATTCTTCACCACAAATGATATATATAGAAAAGCCTAAAGACTCCATCAAAAATTCATTAGAAATAAATACAACATAGTGGCAGATTTAAAAAATTGACACAGAAGACCCATAGCCTTCCTATATACAATGAGCAAGAAGCAAAAGAAAATTTAACTCCATGTATAACTGCTTCAGAAAGAAATACCTCAGACTTTAAGGAGGTAAAAGGACTATATACAATGAGAACTATATGATATTGTTAAAGGATTTAGATAACATAAGGCGATGGAAGGACATCCCATAGTTGGGAATAACCATTAAATCAAAATAACTATCCTACCTAAAATAAATATAAATTTAATGCACACTGAATTAAAATACCAGTATTAATTTTTTAAATACTTTATTATATAGATAATTATTTCACATCTTTGTAATTCCCGGGGCTCTCACTTCTCTGATCATTCCCTCCTTCACCCACCCCCACCCCCAAGTTGTGAACTTCAGTTTGTTTTTTAGCTTGTTTTGACCAGCATTATTTTTCAAAGAAAAAAAAAGTACTGAAATTTATATGGAACTGCTAAAGGCCTCACATTGCAAAAGAAGCCCTGAGAAAAATGGAAGTATTATGTTACCCAATTTCAAACTTTACTAAAAATGTATCACTACTAAAAATCAATATGACATTAGCACAAAAATACGTATATGGGTCAAAGGAATGGAATCAAAAACTCAGAAATCAATCCATACATACATCAGTACCCAATCTATGATAAAGCAGCTATGACCATAAAATGGGGGAAAGGACAGTCTAATAATGAAGCTAGAAAAATTAGAAAACCACTTAAGAGAATGAAAATAACACAAAAATAAATTCCAACCCCATCAAAGATGTATTTAAAACATCTAAACAATAAAATATAAAAGAAAACATTGGCAATGTGGTCCATCGATGCTAAAGAGTTTTTTGGTTACTTGATTCCTACAGCAAGGGAAATAAGAGCAAAACAATTGGACTTACCTCAAATCAGAAAGCTTTTATTATTTATTTATTTATTTATTTATTTGTTTATTTATTATTTTTTTGAAACTAGTTCTCGCTATTTTTGCCCGCGGAACCGCAGGCTCAAGTTGCCCAGGGTACCACAGACTCAAGCAATCCCCAGCCTCAGCTTCCCAGGTAGCTGGGATTACAGGTGTGCACCACCACACCCAGCTATTTTTTTGGAACTAGGTCTCGCTATGTTGCCCCAAGCGGGACTGGAACCACAATCCTTAGCCCCAGCCGCTTCATAGGCTGAAGCTTACAGCCACGACCCACCGTGCAACATGGGCAAAAATAGGGAGACCTAGTCTTAAAAAAAAAAAAAAAAAAAAAAAAAAAAAAAAAAAAAAAAAAAAAAAAAAAAAAAAAAAAAAAATGACTGCAATGAGGTTCTGTCTCACACACCTGAGAATGGCATTTTAGAGACTTCCAAAATCAAGTGCTGGAGAGGATACACTGTTGAAAAAGTAAACCAGTTCAACCATTATGGAAAGCAATCTGGATTTCCTTAAGAAACTCAAAACGGAACTACCATGTGACCCAGAAACCCCTGAGTGTATATACTCTTGGGTATATGTCCAAAGAATATGAAACCATCAACACACACACACACAAAAAAAACATGTTATATGATGTTCACAGAAGCTTTATAAGAGGACTTAGAAGTAGCCTGAATGTCCATTGATGGTTGACTGGATCAAGATTTAATACATCCACACTATGGAGTACCCTTTGGCCTTAAGAAGGGATGAAATGCAGTCATTTACAACAGTTTAAAAGAATAATGTGTAATAAAGCAAATCAAAATGATAAAAACATACTAGAGATTTACATAATAATTTGATACTGTAAAATTTTTTTTTAATGGATATGAATCCTCACTGAGGGCCCTATGATGAAGAGGGAGAGTGGAGAGAAAGGGATGAGGAAATATAAAAGATGGTGTTCGGGGAAAAAAGTAAAATAATATGACAGGTTTATTAATACTTTTACTGGCACGGATACTGCTGTATATCACAGCATTTATTGATAACCATTTTTATTTTAATATTATCATTTTCTCATTTGATTAGTATTTGGAGTTACTCTAATAAGGACTTAACAGTAAATGTATTACTAGAGATGATCTATATTATTTCTACAGCATTCTAAAGCACATGATTAGAAATCCATATTAAATCTAAGCAACAGTGCAAAGGAAATCATCTCAGCATCCCCAGAGGCCTTGCTGGTTCTCACAGTGAATAAGGTGGTGGTGACTGTTCTGCAGAGACTTTCTCATAAGCAGGAGGAGCATTGGGAACCTGAAAAAATAAGAAAGAGCAAGAATGAACTTGACAACAGTGCATATGTTTCTGAGTGAGATTGAGCCAAAACAGCATCATATTTACACTTTTGTTCTGAACTAAAACTTGTGTTGACATCTAATTTCCACCCAAAAAACATTCACTGTTAAACTTCACTTGTCTGTATGTTGGAGCATTGGTGGGAAGACTAGAAAAGAAAATGACTAATAGGCTCCCCCAAATATCAAAAGCTTATTTGTACCTGGAGCATTACTTCGGTAAAAGTCCCAAGTCCTCTTTACCAACTTTAATGAACATTGCATATTTAACATGTATGTCCTTGCAGTAGTATCTAAGGACCATTGCCACTTTCGATAGAATACAAACGTGCTCTTCATTTAATATTCACAACAATTCTAAGAGTATTTTCATTGTCTTCATATTACAGGTCAGGAAACTGAGGCACATGGAAGTCACTTGCCCAAGGTACCCAATTACTAAGTTGTGGGGTTAAGAATCAGAGTAATTTGGCTCTGGACTTAGTCCTCTCAACAATATTCTGCCTCTCTACCAGCACTGTCCAATTTTTAAAATATCAGTTTCCCAGTTTTCTGCAAATGATTACAAAGGATGCTCTAAGTGTTCCTGGAGTTGAGAGGGAGGAAAGCAAGACATTAATACCTGTCCTGTCTGAAGTCCAGGCTGAAGTGAGTGGGTTCAAAGGACTCCTGGACACAGTTCCTACCAGCGCTGGCCCAGTTGGGGCCCGAAAACTTGGGGTTGGTGATTTGGGGGACAGTGCTACATACGGCTTCACTGTTTTGCTTTCCCCAAAATTATTTTTCTCAGAATACCGCAGAATGAAGTATTGTTCCTATAAATATATATATATATAATTTTTAAAGGTGAAAAAAATACCTATCAACTACTTTTTAAAAATAAAAAGAAGTGGGCAAAATTAATTTCAATATATTTAACTACATTTATCAAAATACTATTCAACATGTAATCAACACAAAATTGTTAATGAATCATTTATATTCTTTACTTCTGACTTAGTCTTTGAAATCTGGTATGCATGACCTCTTAACTCATTTATACTTCAAGTGCTTAATAGCTACATGTGAACAGCACAACTCTATAAAGTAAATAATAGATACTTTTCCCTTTCTTATAACTAAACACATAAAAGAATATTATCCAGAAGCAAGTTCTTCTTTGGGATCTTACATATAGGGCTCTCATGATTGAGGATCTCATAATTCAGATCCTGGAAAATCTGGTTATGAAAGGATAAAATTTGAGAAAATCTCTGTGCTTTCTTTGCTTTTTATCTTTATTTTTTATATTATGATGAAACCGTGTTACAAAATTTACTATTCTAACCATTTTTAGGTGTGCAGCTCAGTATCATTAAGTACATTAACATTTTCCTGGCTTTTCAAATGGTAATAGTTTTATTTATTTGAATTCAAAATAGTCACACATGAAAAAACCAAGATGAAGAGTCTCAACCTACCCCAGATTCACAGGTGTTCTCTTGAAAAGGCAATTTGCTGTCCTGGTGACCAACCCCCTCACATGGACATCTTCCTGTTAAGGTACTTTGAGCACCACCATGAAAGTTTTTATCCTAAAATGTGAATTCATAATGATTCAGTGTTTGAGAAGATAAATTGAATCCATTAGAGAAAAAGAGAAGGAAGCTGAAATTCTAGGAAGGGTTTCAACCTTAGTTTAGCCACTACTAGTTTTTGCATCTATAATAGGAAGATAATGCCCCTACTTGTCAGATTTGTTCCGAGAATTAGCGAATGGTAAAGAACCTTGTACAGTGTCTGGCACCCACTTATCAGTCAGCTAATGTTTTTGAAGGGTAGAAGAAAAAGAGTGAATCCAAGAAGTGAACCTCAGAGAATGATTTCAAGTGGGTAGATCAGAACTGCTATAACAGGGAGGACAACAGGACAACAGGGAGGCATTTGAGTCTCCTGACAGCAGGATATGCTGCTCATTTCTGCCTTTTCCCTAAGTGACAGCTAAATACCTTAAACACTATAAATGCATATGTTGTGATTAAAAAATATATATATATATATATATATATATATATATATATAGTGGTTTGTAGCTAAGAGATGCCAAGTCATGATGTAATGATAATGACAATTCAATTGAAGATTAAATTTGGTTTGGTATTTTGCACCAGTTTCAGAGGCGATACCCTCCATGTCTAAAATAGAATGACAGTGGTTTGCCTAAAAAAGACATACCAAGATAGGGACTGCAGGAATGGTCCGCCCGAGTGAGGCAGAGTGTTTCATCACTGACAAAATTCCTTTTCAAAAGATATTATTTTCAGGAATATGGTGAATTGTTAGCCAAAGGAGAAATTGTAGGTGTTCTTATTTCCAACCAACCTAGTTACCAATCTCTGGTCATTGAAACTGGCAAAGTAGACATTTAAATTTTTAATTACATGCCTCCACTCATGAGAGCCCTAACCAGGAATAAGTGTCTCAAGACAACTATTCATCCACAGATACCAAACGGGTGAGGTACTGGAGGAAAGACCCTTAAAATTGTGCCACCCGGGCAGGACTCAAGGGAACGGGCGAGAACCACCCAGCACTGAACTGCGAGAACAAAGAAAATATGACACCTACAATGTCACTGAGGAGCTGTGAACAGAAACCTGGCACAGGGACGCTCTCAAGGGCACTGCACACCCTCTTTGCTTAGAGGGAAGAGGCTTGCCGAAAGCCAGGCACATGCCTCGTGCCTGTAAACTTCAGCTTATGAAGTGGCTGGAGCTAGGGATCATGGTTCAAGTCCTGCTCGGGGCAACACAGCAAGACCTAGTCCCAAAAAGTAGCTGGGCGTGGTGGCGCACGCCTGTAATCCCAGCTACCTGGGAAGCTGAGGCTGGGGATTGCTTGATCTGGTACCACGGGCAACGGGAGCCTGCAATTCCACAGGCAAAAATAGCGAGACCTAGTCTCAAAAAAAAGAGAAGAGGCTTGCTGAATGGCAGTGGCCCCACAGCAAAGCCCCAACAGAGGAGACCTACCATCAGCCGATGGCTGTCCCTTCGAGGATCTACTCTTCCAAAACATATGGCTGGGAGTTATGCCCCCAAAGCCAAGGACCCGAAGCATGACTAAAGGAGCAACAAAATGTTGCAGAAACTGCGGAGATGAGACCCACCGAGAAACAAAAAACAAGCATACAAGCCAAAGGTGCTCCAATCGGCCTACGAAGGCAAAAGCAGTACAGGAAAGACACACAGCACGCTCTACCGAGTCCCGGGAAATCGCACCCTCACCAAGGGTGAGGAAATGGATCCAGAAAAGAAAAAAGAAAAAGAAAAAAAGACTAAAGGGCTAAACATGGACAAACAACAAAAAGAAAGGAGGCAAAGTGACCAGGGGGGATGTGGTGTGGTGGGGTGTTCCCATGGGGATCAGCAATTATACAATCATGTACTGTAAAAAAATCCAAAAAGAAAATTTAAAATTCTTTTTAAAAAAAGAAAAAAATAAAATTTTAATTACAGTTGCTAAAAGTGGAGTAAATTGGGTACTGAAGCTTGAATTTATTGTTCTTTGTGGGTTTTTTGCTTTAAAATGAAATGAAAATACAATCAAAGAGACAGGTAAATATGGAATTAAATGCAGTTCTATTACGTACTATTTTACGTAATTTTGCCTAAATATCTGAGACTGCCGATTCTCAACTGGAATTTTCAGGAGATACAAAAATCTCAAAACAAGATTTTAACTTTATTTTTTTATTTATTTTTTTTTTTGGAGACTAGGTCTTGCTATTTTTGCCTGTGGAACCGCAGGCTCTCGTTGCCCGGGGTACCACAGACTCAAGCAATCCCCAGCCTCAGCTTCCCAGGTAGCTGGGATGACAGGCGCGCGCCACCACACCCAGCTATTACAAGATTTTAACTTTAAACTTTAACTTTAAAAATAAACTAAGGCATTTTCAGACTCTAAGAGAGCCAAGGAATTTAGTCATAGTTTTATCACAATGAACTGACAGCAGAATGAGTCCTGGCTCTGCTGGGTTGCTTGGTCTAACAGAGAGAAATTTAGGATTCTAGACAGCCTGGGAGAAAAGGGGTGAAGAGGCAAGGTGAGAAGAGCAGACCGCTACTTGGGGTAACAGAATCAGTGAGACTACCAGAAGGACTTTAAGGCCTGCCATGTGTCATGTGCTCCTGTTTGCTTACCGGAGGAGCATGAAACCTAACCCTGCACCTCACAAACGATTAGTGCTCAGCTACACGCAATAGCCAGGCAAGCAAGTTTGCTGTGAGTGGAATCCAACTGGCCACGTTCCTCGCTGGAGTTCACATCTGGCCAGAAACAAAGAAAAAGCAGCAAAAGTGCAATGAAAGACACATCAGCTGCAGAATCAGAGCTGGAACTAATTGTGAGAATGTTCCCCTCTTCCCTAGAAATTCAGAGAAAGAAAGGGAAAAGGGGTCCTAAATCTGCAGGGCTCCCAGCACTGAGAACTTACACCCACCTTCAAGGTTCGGTATCCACTTCGTCTCTTACAATACCAGCAGCCAACGAACAGCAAAATGCCCAGGATCACTGTCAGGATGCCAATCCCTGCGGCTCTGACCCAAGAAGAGAGACACATTTATCTTGGCACAGAACTTGTTCCAGATTCTCATGTTCATCCATCCTCTCTTTTCTGGCTTTGACAGTTCAGAGTAGCACTTCCAGAACCCGAGTTGTTCCCCGTCCCCTACCACACTGAGCACCAGCAGGCTTCCAGCACCTCCATCTAGGGACAGGGCTTTGTCTGGGAGCCTCTCAAGCACCCAGGTTCCAGGAGCAAGAGATACAGTAGCCACCGATCCTTTTGTGGTTAATATATTTATTATTTATTGGGGCTGAATTTTCTTTTCATCAGGATTAGTGGAAAGCTCCCCCCCCAACTTTTAGTCCACAAAATGGAAATTAGCACTAACAATATCTACCATACACTGAGTGCCATACTAAACATTCTCTATATGTCAGCTTATTTAACTCTCACAGCAACCCTGTAAGGTAGGCACCATTCACAGACAAGGAAAGTAAAGCAGAGGCTGAGTGCCTTGTTGATGCTTGTGCAGAAAGAGCACAGTGCAGAGTGAGGATGTGAACTTGAGTCTGCCTCAGCTGTGCCCTCTCCGCCCCAGACTCCTCCCCTTGCTCTGTGCTTGTATCCTTTCGCTCATCCTGCCCAGACTAACATGCTCCTGTTCCTAGACTCAGCTTCATGCCTCCAAGTATAATGGTAACGTATCCTGGTGTCTCTCATTAAAAATCAGCAGTGTGCTTACCTGTCACTCCTAGAAGAAAAACTTCCAGAGGAGGTTTGGGTTTGGGTTTGTCTGTTTTTTAATTTGTGTCTTTAATACAAATAGATGTTCTTTAATACAAATAGATGTTTTTGTCTTTAATACAAATAGATGTTCCAAGAAATGTTGCTTGAAAGATGGATGAATAGATGATGGATGGATGAGTAGATGACTGGCTGGCTGGCTAGCTGAATGAATTGTGGGTGATAATAAGTTCACATTCTCTCCCACATAACACCAGTCTGTAAAATGAGTATACCATTCCTCTCTTCTTTAACTATTTACCAGCATGTGAATTTGCAGCATAAGTTTTGTTTTTTGTTTTTTTTTTTTGTTTGTTTTTTTTTTT
>PVHY01009067.1:0-58229 GCA_004024945.1 Uropsilus gracilis
GGAAATCTGTTTCACCTAGACTATTTCACTTCTTTCTTCCCCCTGCATTCCCCTGAAGGGAAATTCCAGCTAAGGTCATTCCCCCATTTTAACATTACCTGTCCTTGAAATCTGCAATCTTAAACAGGAGACAATGGGGGGGGGGCACACCCTATCATTTTGAGATAGCTACATGGTGCTCATCTCCCCTCTGGGGAAATGTCTGAACAATTTTTTCAGAGTGGTTGCTAGTCCCTCTTTGGATACAATCCTGCATGAGCGGGAATATGTCTCTATCTCTTGAAACACCTTTCCCAAGAGATCACTTTTGCCCCAGAGCAGCATGATTCCTCTGGTTTCTTATAAATTCACTGGAAAAGCGCTCATCTGGAAGTACAAGTGAAAGCTTAGGAAAGGAAGTAAAAGTTAAAGCCAACATTTAGAAAACTTTAATTGAATGAGAATTTGAAGAAGAGAGGTCACCTGTGCACCATCTGGTTCAAGGCAGCTACTCTGTGCTCACATGGGGCTTTTGCCTTTGCAGGTTGGAGAGGGGGGTGGAGCAAATGGTGTGCTTGCCCTTTGTGCCCCAAAGGGTGTGGGTCTCTCTATAAGTCCCAGAGCTGTAGGGTCCCCTGGGTTTGGGCTTCTTTACTTATTGTGAGATTCTCTTTCCTCCCTGAAGTTTTCTGTCTCCCTTCTTTTTCTAATCCTACCCCCCCCCCTTTTTTTTTTTTTCACTGCTTCCTGCTGGCATTGCTGGGATCCTCCATAGGAACGCTTTGGGGTAAATATTTTCTTCTTTTCTTTGAAGACAAAAATACTGGGAGTGGTTTGGAAAACAAAGAAGTGTGATTGCCAGGGAAGGGGAACTGGCCCATTGAGAAAGGGAACTGTCAGTTCCTAGAAGAGGTGTTTTCCTGGATGTCCTAGAGATCAAAAGCTAGTCACCCAACCTTCTGGGAACTGGTCATTCTTGGATGTGTATTTAGCTTATGGGTTTCCTTTTGTAGAGTGGTAGAGAGCTGGACCTAACGCAGTAAAAGAATTAATAAAATATAAGTTCATAGTAGCCTCTGGTTGTAAAGAACCTTATCGGTGCAATATTTTTGTGTTATGTGTATTCACATCTAGGGTTGAATAAAATTAACTTGTAGCCCCTGACCCTGTAAGCATAAAGAGGGTCTTAAAATTCATATTCTGGAAAACACAGCAATCCTTGAACAACACTAAATTTCTTCTTACCTGCCTTTCTGTGAAAAGTAGTTGAATATTTATCCCCCTGTTCAGGGCACTGGATCTGGCCAGGGAACAGGAACATGTTGGAGAAACCCTTGGAGTTTCTATACAATGCCTGAACCCCATTTCTTTGGATTGTTGGGAGATTCTAATCTGGGTCAGTGAGGTGAGGGAAACAGAAAGCCCAAGCTCACTAGTGAGTCTCATTTCCCACCAGCCGTTTGTTGTACAAATTGCAGTAGTTTGAACTGAATGCAAAAATCTCAGGAGAAAAGCAAAGCAGAGAGGGAAATGCAGGTTGATTTATTTATCTCTCTGGTAAAAATAAAAAAGAAGTATGTTTCATCTGTTAGATACAAACCTTTACAAAAGGGTGGATAGGGAGCCATAACTGTGAGGCTAGGATGAAGGTGGGTGGAGCTGCAGTTTAACCTTCTCTGATTGTGTGTACTACGGGGCTCTGCAGCTTGTGCTCTGCGCAGCAGCCAAAAGAGATGTGGCTGTGAAAAGAGCCAGTCAGTTGTGGTGCGAACCAAGGGCCCAGCATGAAGTTTGTCTGGCATGCTTTCTGGGAACAGACAGCTCAGCAAAAAGATGGTGCTGTGTCCCTACCCCCTTTTTGCATGCTGCCCACTAAACTAGTGAACCCTAGAGTTGACAAACCTACAGGTGAAGGAAAGACAGAGACAAGTAGCCGCACACTCAACCACAGCTGCTTGGTCAGTTCAGTGACTATTTTTGAGCACTTCCCACTGAAGCAACCCTACGCTAGGCATGGGCAATGTCCGAGCTGAACAACTGGTCATGTGCCTCAGTCGACCTGCCTTCAGGTTTCGTTTCACCAGTGTGGTACTGAGCAGCCTTACTGAGGCTCTTAGGGACAGGAAGCATCTCGTGTGTGTGCATGCATCATATGGGTCCAAGTGGGTGTGTAGGGATGTGTACACAGTGTACACTTTAGGGAGCTAAGCCCTCACTCTGATCCTCATTCTGGTCACTTGCCTACCTCTTTGCCCTCTTCCTCTCTTGTTAATACATCCCTGTGAATGTCATTTTTATTTCTCCCCTGTCCTGTGACCCCTGGGGGCCTTCCTCTGCAGAACCAACAAGGGGCGGGACATCAAGACCATCAAATCCCTGCGGGTACTGCGGGTGCTAAGGCCACTGAAGACCATCAAGCGTCTGCCAAAGCTCAAGGTAATGTCTACCCAGTTTCCTTCCCCAACCCATCCTTCCGTTCTCTTTAGCCATGGTGGTTCGCTTCTGGAGAATTCCTTCTTGGAAGATTCCTTTTTCTTCTACAGGATTGATGTCTGAACTAACTCTTAGTTTCAAAGGCAAGTAACCAGTATAACAAGAACTCTGTCGGGGAGCATTAGCCCTGTGAGTCCAGAGTCAGGTGGGATTTGGTAGTCTCTGGGCTGGGCTTCCATCCAGGAAGCATCAGTCCCAGGAGGCCCTGGGGCCTCTGTGCCATTAGCGTCCCAGTACTTCTCAGCGGGAGCCACCAGAGTCCCATGCCTGCAGTCTGCATGCTGGGTTAGGGCGAGTTCCCTGCAACATTTTCTTTCCTCAATAATGTAAGAGGAAGAAAGGTTGTTCTGGTCCCAACCCTTCATGTTTTTGAAGCACAGAATGATTTTTGGCAGTAGTGGAGATCTGGAAAAAGCAGATCTAATATGAGTGAAGTCTTTGCAGTGATCTGGACCTGTGTTTTAATAGGTTTATTATTCAGGGTCTCCCCTCCCTGGCCAACACCCTTCCTGTGCAACCCCTTGCACATACAGCTCCTGGAGTCCTCCCACTGTCAGGGCAAGCTTTACCATTGGAATTGTGTTTGTTGGTGTGTAGAACCTGCCTCCTCTACACATGCACTGCTGTTAATCGAAGCCAAAGTCTCATAGGGAAACACTGTTCATCCCTTAACACCTGTGAATGAGTTAAAGTCCCCACCAGAGAGGGGACCAGATTTAGACCTCACAGCCCTGAAGTCCTTCTGCTGCTGCCCAATTTGCACCATAGGGCACAGTGCCAGGTCTCAAGGACATAGCTGATGTTTCCCAGGAAGCAGGTTGAGTTCCCCGCCTGCAGAAATACATTGACCAGTGCAGTCTTCTCAAGGGGGGGGGGGGGGGAGGTGTCACAGCCACCTATATCAGAACCACTTGGTGATTCTTAAAACACAAGTTATTGGGTCCAGTCCAGAGCAACAGAGCCAGACTGTGAGGCAGGGCTTGGAACATGCCTTTAACACTTCTCTCCAGGTAGCTGTTAGATGGCACAGTTTGAGAATCCCTGTTCACATGGTAAAGAAGCTATTTGAGCATTAGACTCAGTTCTGAGAAGTGGTGACTACAAGGCCTGGGGAAAATTACTTATTCTTTGATTTTGAGCTGGAAATGGAAATACAGTGTAACTCATAGATGGATGATGTGAACAAAGTGAGCTGGATTGCATGGTCTCCTATAGCCCGGATGGCATGCTGACCTGCTCTCCCTCCCCCGCCCCTGCCCAACTCCATTTCCTACTGGATTCCATTTATTTTTTTATACTTTCCACAAACCATCCACTATCACACCATACTAACCTTGGGATCTTGCTTCCCTCTCAGCCCTCTGGCTCAGCAGAGAGGTAAAAAGTTATTCAAAGATTTGGGGCTGAAAGTAGATCATTTCTAAAAGAGCCAAACTGACTAAAACATGCCTCCTCTGAGCCCAGGATCCTGTGGATTCCTGAGAAGCGTAGGCTGCCTCCTGTTGGTGGCCTGAAGCAAGTACCAGAAAGGAATCACAAATGGAAAACTCTCCCTCTTGCCTTAATTGCTTCTGGGAAACTGGAGACAGAATTATTGCATTAACCCTCTGTGATTGCAATGGTACCCACTGGCTTCTCTCAATGTTTTCATAGGGAGATCTCCCTAAATCAGAGATAGTGACCACTTGGCGATGCTCCCTATTCATCAATTACTCTTAGGCTTTAGAATGTTAATTGCTTCTCACCCCCTTTGTCTTCTTTGAAGTTCACCAGACCCTGCCCTGTGTCTCTATGAATACTTCTTTCTTTTGTTAATAAAGTTGCCTTTTGGTTCATTACCTCCAAATTGGCCCTCAGTCTTACTAAGTCATCTCTCTCCTGATTCCTTCTACCTTGCATCCAGCCAGCCAACAGTCTCCCAAGGAGATGACCTCACTGCTGCTTCTTCCCTTACTGCCAACCCTCCTCCCCAAGGTAGCTCTGCCTACCCCTCCTGCAACCTTTCACACTGTTCTTTCCAGCCCACCATTTTGCCTTCTCCTGGGCCCCCACCCTGCTCCTCCCAGAAACAGTCTTTCCTTTTAACCTCAGTTCCAAATAATTTGGCCTGGAATCCTGGCCACTGATGTCAGTTCTTCTAAGCATTAGGTGTCCCCTTTCTCCTGAGCTATCTTGGGGTCCCAAAGAGAGTATGGAGCAGCCTGATGACATTAGTTAACAGGCTGGAGAAAGTGACCTGCAATCTTGTTTAATTCCATTTAATTAGCAAGGTCTGGCTCCTCTCTCTGCAGCTCTGTAACCTGAGGGAAATGTAGGTGGCTGAGATGATTCCACAAGGCTGCGTGTCACTCACATTCCCCCGCAGTGGTGAACTAATTAAGCCAAAATGTTCAGCCTGCTGTGAAAAAGCAACTGCACAAATGCAACTACACCATGGGTCTAGACTCTCCAGTGAGCTGAACCTAAAAACCTAGAAAATAACCTACAAATGATTGGAAATGTGTCATGTTCCCATGGAATTCCTCATGGCTTAGAGTCTAGAATGGATTTCCCCAGAGGGAGGCTTGTCGCCTTCCACCACAGTGCAAGCCCATTGGTGCCACTGTCTTCCCTTCTCCACAAAAGGACTGCTCTCCACCCCATGTCACCTGCTGAATTTTCATCCCTGGGAAAGCCAGGTTTAAAGGGAGTTTGTTGACATGCATTGTTGAACTTAACTGGAGCATGTCTCAACTTCATACAGATTTTATTAAAATGAACAAAGGTGATAGGTCCTGATCACTCTCTGATCCATTCAGAAACGTAAAGAGAATATCACCTACCCTAGTATATACACCAGAATATCAAATACACAGGAGACTAGGGGCATGATGTTTACTGGCTAAAATGGTCTAAATGAGCTCAAAAATCCCTTTCTGCAGCCAGTAGCTGTGCTTTGCACTTCTAGGACACCACAAAGAGTTCTCTTCCTGTCTGAGGCCCTCTGGTCTCTACTGAATTCAGGCTACTTTCTGATTCAGAGCACGTATCCTTTCCAGGAGCTAAGTTCTTGCAGTCATGACCAGTGTGGAAGACAGCTCTGAATCCCATGACTGTCACTTTTTAGTGGGATGGTACTTGCTGGGGAAACATCTCTATAGTGTGGTGACCCTGGTTTGACTCTGGGTGAGCATCCAGGCCTTATAGGGAATGGCACAGTGGGTCTATTCTCTTCCTTCACAGGCTGTCTTCGACTGTGTGGTCACCTCCTTGAAGAATGTCTTCAACATACTCATTGTCTACAAACTCTTCATGTTCATCTTTGCTGTCATCGCTGTTCAGCTCTTCAAGGGGAAGTTCTTCTACTGCACAGACAGTTCCAAGGACACAGAGAAGGAGTGCATGTAAGTGTGCCACTCACGCCACCTGCTTTTCTGCTGCAGTGTGTTCCAACGAGGCCTATCATCCTCTGTGGCTAGATCTGCACTCTCACCTGTCTCCATTTTATTTTAGGAAAAAAAGCAAGATCAGAAATTGCTAAACATTTATGCAGCATCTCTTTTGTTTCTGACTTGCTCACAGAACTTTCCATTCAATTTTTGACTTTCAAATCTTAATGATGACCTGTAGGTTTTATTTGCACGTTATAGAAGTGGAAACTGAGGCTCATAAATTTGATGTCAGTTACTCAATCTTACTCAGCAACAAGCAAAAGAATTAGGGTTTAATTTCCATGTTTGTCAGGTCCCAAATCCCATTTTTATTCTTTTTCTCTATGCATATACCAACCACCACCCCTACATTATAGGAGTTCACAAGGATTTCCTTGTCTCCAAATGATTTAGTGAAAAGGCCCTAATTTCATTTCTATTCTGGCTGTAGAGGCAACTATGTTGATCATGAGAAAAACAAGATGGAAGTGAAAGGCCGGGAGTGGAAACGCCACGAGTTCCACTATGACAACATCATCTGGGCTCTGCTGACTCTCTTCACTGTCTCCACGGGGGAAGGGTGGCCGCAGTGAGTGGTGGACTCAGCCCACATGCTTTTCTGCAAACTGGGATGCAGCCCGTGGTTGCCTTGAGAAACGAATATTAGTTTAACAAGTCTGACCTCTTGCTGTGTCAGGGAAAGTAGTGGCTGTGAGTGGGTGAGACAGGCAGAAGAGAGAGAGAGTGAACTCCTTAAGCCAGCAGTCAAGAGGGTGATAACAATGCCAGTGAAATATTTGAAACCTGTATGTAATGTTTTAGGCAACTATTGAAGGCTTCAGTATAGTCATCTGGCTCTTCCAGAAAAAAAAATAAGTTTTGAACAGCTCTCCTCCCCTGCAAACAGTCCCCAGGCCTGTTTTAGGCAGGTTTTGGTCTCCAAATTGGCCCTGCACATGAAGATTGAGGATTAAGAATGAGCTGGCAGAATGCGGAGATACTTTCTGTGATCACACCTCTTAGGAGGAAGAAAGCAATCCCTTGTGCTTCCTGTAGCTGGAGGCTGATTTTCCAGAGACTTGGTGGTTACCAAGGCGCCTCTTTTGGACAGTAGCATGCTCTAGGTGGTCATAAAATGCCAGATGATATCCAGAGCCTCTTGGTATTGAGTGTGAAAAACCAAACTGTATTATGATATGATGTCACTCTGGTTCTTACGGCTTAGCTTGATGGGACAAATGGTAGAAGGAGTAGTTGGACTTACTGCATCTTCATCAACTTGCTTGTGGGCCCTTTACATCTTCCCCCCTATTACTGGAGGAGCTGCAGTTAAGGAAGTCAGATCAGAAGTTGGAGTAGGTGGCAATCAGCTAAGGAAGCCTTGAACCAGAGCAGCTGCTAAGGACTCCCCCCCCCCCCACATTCTACAGGGTCCTACAGCACTCCGTGGACGTGACTGAGGAAGACCGAGGACCCAGCCGCAGCAACCGCATGGAGATGTCCATCTTCTACGTGGTCTACTTTGTGGTCTTCCCCTTCTTCTTTGTCAATATCTTTGTGGCTTTGATCATCATCACCTTCCAGGAGCAAGGGGACAAGATGATGGAAGAGTGCAGCCTTGAGAAGAATGAGGTAAAACAAGTGATCCTGCGCATAGGATGGCAGAGCCTCCAGTAGCATTAGGAATTTTCTTGCATTTTCTTGTTAACATCTAGAGATGATGAGGAACATTAATTATTCAGTCATTAAATGAACATATTGGGGTGTTCTCTGTTTAAGGGCCAGGCAGGGGCTCAGAGAACAGAAAGTATGTCAGCTGTTTAAGATGCTGTCCCTTCCTTTGCTCAGTGAAGAGTCTGGAAGTAGGAGTGCCCAGTGCATGAAAATTATCATATTAGGCTGTCTGCTTACCTGGCTGTGTCTCTCGGCGGTATGTATTTGCTTTGAGGGCAGGGAATGTAATTGACTTATTACTGTTTTTCTAGCCACAAGCATAGTTCTGGCACAGTCTTGTGTTCAGTATTTTTAAAATGGAACTGAACTAGAAACTGTTAGGACTGTAAGAGAAATGCAAAGAAAGAGCTATGGGAATGCATAGGGGGTAGATTTTTACTTCTGACTGGGGGAAACAGGTAAGACTTCCTGCCTATACACCTCAGTCACCAGGACATTTTACTCACTTAATGAGTATTAAGTTATGTTTATCACCCTTGTTACAGGATCCCTTCACTTCTCCATGGTCTGCGTGTCTCACCCACAGTTTTGTCCTTTTTTGCCATTGCTACCGCTGCTTGTCCAGCCCTTCCTTCTTTTCCATGTGCCATTCTCTTTCCAAACCATCTTATGGAGAGCCCCACAGCGTGGAAGGCTTAGGGACATGAGCATGGGCTCACAACTGCTACTTTCCCACAGAGAGCCTGCATTGACTTTGCCATCAGCGCCAAGCCACTCACCCGCTACATGCCTCAGAACAGGCACACCTTCCAGTACCGCGTCTGGCACTTTGTGGTGTCCCCATCCTTCGAATACACCATCATGGCCATGATCGCCCTCAACACCGTGGTGCTGATGATGAAGGTGAGAGGCCAGTGGCCAGGGGGTGCTTGGTGACTGACTCTCAGGGTGGTGCCCTCACGTAGCCCTGGCATGGACACCTGAGCCATTCGAAAACACTCCCACATCCTTACCAGCTTTTCGGTTGTGAGATCTTTTGATATTGTCTGATTCAACAGCCCAATCTCTGGGTCTTTGGGGCAAAATGCAGTCAGATATACAGCAACTGCCCAGTAGCCCCCAGATCATAGTTGGTGAGGGCAGATTCAAACAAAGGTAGAACATGTCGGGAGATAGAGATGGGGATGGTTTCTAAAGGCCTATGCCAAGAGGTTTGGTCCTGTTAATGCTAAATAATTAACAACTGTTCCTGCCTCACCCACCCCTATCTCTAGAAAGATTGGCTGTTTTGCTGATAAGTAGCACCATCTTGTTTGCCCCAATTTTGTTTCACCGCATAGAATGTTGGGTCCTCTTCTCCAGGGCTCAGTGTCCATTGCTTCTCCCTCCACCTTGTGCCAGAGGGTCCCCAAGGGCAGGCATTCGAGATGGCTGACCCTGGTGTCATAGAATACTTTTCTCACCTTAATCCTTTGATTCTTTCTCTCCTCTTTTCTCTTCATGGCAGTACTATTCTGCTCCCTGTACCTACGAGCTGGCCCTGAAGTACCTGAATATTGCCTTTACCATGGTGTTTTCCTTGGAATGTGTCCTAAAGGTTATCGCCTTCGGCTTCTTGGTATGTCACAGAAACTATCCCACTATTATGCCACCTTCCCTTTTCTTGGATACCTAACCAGCCTTTATTGGAAAAGGGATGCTTATCATTCTTCCAGAAATGGTTCACACACCTACTGTGGAAACAAGATGGTGTGTTGACCCACTTCTAAAAGAAACTGGGTCCCAGCCCCATACCCATAAGCCTTCAGCTCTGGTCCTGTAAGAAGCTGCCAGTGTTTGAGAAGAGGCAGTCAGGGTTTCCTATCAGAGCTGCAGTGTATGTGTCATTAAGAAACGAAGAAATGATTGGACTCATAATCCAATCATGAGTGCTTGTTTATTGGGAAAAGACATAAGAATGTCACAACTCAAATTGGAAAATATCTTGTCTCTTATAATTCCAAACATGGTAGATAATAAATTTTATCTAATTACCCTTTTCCCATTAGCCACATTGAGTCATTTCTGCTAACAACAAAACTGTGTTTATTAAACCTACAAAGGTTAATGACCTTTGAAAGGCTATGTGTGGGGGGGAGTTGGGTAGAAGGGGGAGTAGTATTCTGGCATTGGATTTAGGGAGAGTTGGTATATATTTTCCTGGCATGAATCCTCCTTTTACTTCTCTCCAACTACTAATTATAATTGTTTGGCAAATTCTTGCATCTGCTCTCAAGAGTGTTAAGTAAACCGAGTCCTTTGCTTCAGTGTCCTATAAACAAAATAATCCCTTTCTGCCACCAACCCCCTCTTTTCCCTGCTTACAAGCAAGATCAGTGGTATGCAGATACCATAACACTTGACAGCTATTTCACACGTATTTATTGTGTGAGTTAACCATTTCAAATTGTATGTGTATGTCACTTTCCCTGCAATAAGAAAGGCATTAATTATTATCTGAATAAGACTGGTCCGGTCTCAGTTTTAGCAGAAATGCTGGGCTGGGCCTTAGAGCTGTGAGCATAGATTCCAGGCCTGCTTTAGTCTCTCAATGCTTTCCTAAAAAGTCATCAAATTGATGGCTTAGGGAGGAGAGTTGAAGGGAACCCACTGCAGATATTGTTGTTTGTTTGACTCCCTTTTGAATGTTTGTAGATGTGGAGAAATTTTTTTTAAATGTTAAAAGAAAACTGCTACCAGCAAAAATGTTTTACAATAAATGCAGTGTAGTCTGGAGCAGGGATGGGAGAAGCTAAGCCATTACAGGGAAAGCTTTTCTGTGCTTCTTGATTACTTGCATGTGGTATTGACATTGTCTGTGACTTAAGTCCCCAATTATGTGTCTAATTATGGTGAATACTGAATATATACTTACAGGCTTAACTAGATGACTTGGCCCCAAAGCCTGCCTCCTTCCCACCCTCACCCTCACATTTTCATTCAAGTTTGGAGGCATTTTCAAGCTATAAAAGGCACTACTAGTCCTGAATATGTCTGTGCACTGACATAGCACTCTATGTTTTCAGAAAACCCTGATACACTCTGTTTTGTCAGACTCTTTCAGTGACTGAAATAGGCATGGTAGATGACAGCATTATTGTTATTTTAGGTGAAGGCATGGAAAATCAAAAAATACCATAGCTCTTGAAGATTATATGATAAATGGCTATAGAGAAATAGCAAGTAGAGGGGATATAAGAGGCAAGGTGGAAGTAAAAGAGAATTAGCATATGTTGTTATCCATTAAGTACCACTGACTTTTCATTCTTTTCTAGTTTTAAATATATGTATATATATTTTTTCTTATAACATTGTAGACCCCATAGTTCTCCTGCCACCATACCACCTCTGAGCCATCACCATATTCCTTTGTGTTCATTTCAACCATATTTTGTCCCCCTCACTACCCTTTCTTGCGGTATGCTTTATTTCTATTATCAGCTTGCTAATTTTGACTTTTTCTTGACCTTTTGCTTGGTTTCTCTATATTCCACCTATAAGTGAGACCATCTAGCCATCCAGTATTTATCCTTTTCCTTCTAACTTCAGTTTGCATAATCCCTTCCACCTGTATTGTACAGACATTATTGTTTTCTTTTATGGATGAACCAGCTCTTGGGGACATTCACTACTCTGCCCAGGATTAGTAAACCGTAGAGTCAGAGTTCAGGTTCCGATCTGTCTGCCTTTGATGTCTACTCTGTCCCCCAAGGTCTACCAGCCCATACATTATTGTGCTATTCTAAGCCATGTGCTGTTCTAGAGCATTCTCAACAGAATTTCTGACCTCCTGAGACTAATAATACATGTTCTCTGTACTATAAGCAGGTTAGCCAAGAATTAGGAACTCACACCAGGGGGATGGAATAGAAGACCCTTGAGAATTGAAAATTGTGGACTCAATGTGACCCCACTCAGGAAGGGTACCCTTCCTGAACAGCTGTGAGTTTGTGAGACTGTCGATCTTACTACATGCCCAGTAGATACCTGTCTAAACCTCAGTTTTCTCATTCATAAAATAAGGAGAGAAGCAGCTATGTTATGGCCTTAGATACTCTGCAGCATGAATCCAGGCAGGTAATGTGCCAGGTGCATCCGGCTCATCTTGTTCCGAGTGGCTGTCAAGAGGTACAGCTATTCCCCCTCATGCTTCTCTGTTGCCTTTCTCCCCACTCCTCTTGCCAACCCTGCCACTCTCCAGAAATGGGGTGTCTTATTACTGACTTCCTAGAAGACCCATGGGAAGAGTCAGTGAATTGAAAGAATGCCAGGGCCAGGCCCTGTGTCTGGTATTATGTGCCTGACACATGAGGGTTCACTGATGCCAGGTTTGTGGAGGGCAGGAGAGCATTTCTGCCAGACAGTGAGCCTTTTATGAGAGTTGCTGCCCCCAAACTAGTGGGGACAATTTAGATACGCAGTATCCTGTCTCTTTGAAGGACTGTATGCAAGGTCCATGTTCACCTGAGCCCTGGAGATGGAAGAGCAGCCCACTATTAAGCAGGGTGTTATCTAGTTGGTGGATTTTCCAGGTCCTTTATTTCTCCTGCAACTCCTTCAGCCCACTCATTACTGCTTGCCTGTATTTTATCTAGTTACTCCTCCCCAAAAGAGAAAGGGGAAAGATGAAGTCTATTTGACCTATTGTCAGTCAATAGTCATTTTGAAAAGGCTCAATGTAGTTAGTTAGTTAGAAGGAGATCCCTCACAATTTTTAGTCACTTAGGATTTTTGTGACCTAAATTATAATTGAAAGTAGTAAATGCATATTTAGAAGTGGTTCATGTGTACTATGTATATATGTGTATCATGATAATTTCATTGTCTTCTGAATGATAGTGGGCTTTTTTTTTGTTTTTTTGTTTGTTTGTTTTATTTATGGCCTTGGTCATCAATCTCTTTCTTACATGGGAGCTTCTTAGTGTCTACTTCAAAAACAAGGTCTCCAAATAGTGATGAAATTGCTTCTCAAGTGAGAACTTCTTAAATTAGTAAAGGAGAAATAATTCCTCTGGTTAGAAATAGGAAGCCAACGCCAAAGTTAGAATAAATTTGTACATGAATTGACAAGTTTTAATTCCAAGTGATGAAGTTATATAAGGAAAGATGTGTCTTTTCTTAATTTTTATTCTTTCTTTTCTCTTCCCCTTTTTTGGGATACTCCTGTGACTGAATTTGCTTGGTAGAACTATTTCCGAGACACTTGGAATATATTTGACTTCATCACCGTCATCGGCAGTATCACAGAAATTATTCTGACAGATAGCAAGGTAAGTGGTTCCTAGGGCCTTCTCTTTAAAGCTTGGTCCTGGTATAGCATTTTTCAAAAATCCTCTATATGTTCTTCTAATTCTTCAAACCAAGTGTGTGGTCCTCCCAGTGTTGGGAGGTTCACTTCCTCACATCAGAAATTTTGCCAGAAAATGCTAATATTAGATTAGCGCTGGGTGTCATGGGAGATTTTGTTACATTTACATTGCTCAGTTAGCAAGCATCTAATGGGGTATGAGGAATAGAGAATTCTAGAAGAGAGCCAGATATGCACCAAGTTCTGCTAGATTTTTTAGGAAATAGAAGTGAGAATAGTAACTTTGCTCTCAAATTCATTAGACCTGGTTGTTTCCCTAAAATTGTTCATCCTAGAGAGGGCATGGAGAGCTTACTGTAACTCTCTTTGAATCTTAGAAGGTCATATTGCCGAAGGGAATATTAAATCTGCTCTTTTGGCCTCTCAGTGCAGAGTGAGGACCATGTGCAGTAACTTGGGGAGTCAGTATGTCCTTGATCGTGTACCTGGGACCTGGACAGGCTTAGAGTTGGACTTCACTAGCCCATCAACTAGAGTTGGGATTGAATGTGAAAAACATATTTTATGTGTCCAATTCTATGATCTGAATGAGACGTGTAAATACAGAGATGCTAAATGACCATCATGTCATTAATTACGTTTGCTTTTGGTCTACAGCTGGTGAACACCAGCGGTTTCAACATGAGCTTTTTGAAGCTCTTCCGTGCCGCCCGCCTCATCAAGCTCCTGCGTCAGGGTTACACTATCCGCATTTTGCTCTGGACCTTCGTGCAGTCCTTCAAGGTAAAAACCTCCAGCTCACTCCTCTGAGTCTTGAGGTTGCCCTACCAGGCAGCACAGCAGATGACACAGTATCATGACGGGATCCCCGCCATCTCGGGAATGAGTGTCAGAACCCACAATTAGAACAACTCCCCTTTGTCACAGCATACGCGACTGCACAGTGCTCTGCTTACATCTAAGAGGTTAAAATCTTGTTTTCACTGCACTTTGGCATCTCAGTTATCATTTGTCTGCTGAGGCAGGAGGCTTGTTTTGTGAGGTGGTTTCCCTCCTAAGGCATCTCAAAGTGACCCGAGTTAGCCCATCCCTGTGTCCAGCCAGCCTCCTGTGGTCACATGTCCTCTGCATATTCAGAGACTAGACATTCTTCATTTTATATAATTTGTTTTTCAGAGGCCCCCCCTAAACTGTTTTTTCTGGCAAGTGATGTATACTAACCCTCCCCCCACACACACATACCCCCAATGTCATCTTTAGTGTGTGTTTGCTGAAGCATGGAATATATGCTCACCTGTGTCCTGCAAACTGGTAGGATGTCTGGGTGAGGTTAATACGGTGAGCGGTTTTCAAATGCTCTTATGGGGCTGAAAAGACATGTGCATGTCAGAAATATGAGTTAAACGTACATAAGACATCTAAAGACACATGTTCATGGCAGCAATTTCCAGTAAAAGAAGTTCTCCAAATGTGCTTAAATATTTTCAGACTAGCACATATTCCTATTTATTATTTTGGAGGGCCTAAGTGCTATTCAAATGCCTACTATTGTTCTCTATTAAAAAGAAAGTGAACGTTTTAAAAATAAATTAGATAAACTTTATTCAGAGAACAAGTTGTAGACTCATGAAATTATCTTTATTTTCATTGCTTATATTTTAATTAGCAGGTCAGTGAATTCATTGTTTCTTATCATTCAGAAAAGGATTCAACCCTATGTCATCATTACTGTTATTACTGATTTAGTTGTCCAGAAGGACCTGAGGGATTGAAATGTGAAACCAGCTGTAAGGGTATTCGGGCTTTTGGAGAGTAGCCCTGACATTTTTTAACATATCCTGAGCAATTGTTTGTATATAACTCCCACAGAAATCTCACATAAATGAGAAACTATTTTCCACAACCAAATGACATGGGAGACATCTAAAACCTGAGGAAGAATTTACTATCTCAGTCTCAGGTGAATTTGGAATTAGAGTTGGAGACAAAATGTTCTTTAGCTCCCCCCCCCCCTTTTTTTTCTTAGAGGCTTGTCCAACAAGTTACAGTTAAGTGAATTTCTTAAGAAATATATGTCAGCCTGTCATATTATCATCATCACCAATTCTCTGAAAAACTGCCTACTATTGAGGACGAAGAAAAGAATGTCAAAAAATGATGGCCAAATGGCTCACTTATTCCAGTGACAGCAAAGACAGGTGAGCCTGCCTTCAGATGACACAGTGATGGACAGGCATTTCCTTTTAGGAACAGTCCTGGAGCATAATATAGAAGCTGTTTTCTTAAAGATAATTTAACCAAGACTGAGTCTGCAAATGCATAACTGAGAGCAACACAATATAAACAACACTGTTGTTGCCTGCCTCTCTCCACCCAACCCTGGGCATCATCCAGTTCTCCATCACTGACTCTGCTACCCGAGCTGCTGCTTTTTCCCCCTTACATCAGGTTAGAGTTTATACCGTGACAGGAAGGAAAGGAAATGCATCTTGGGTGCTCTCTTCAAAGCTGGGAGTAGGAGAGATGAACCAAAATGCAACCCTGGAGAGAAGAGAGAATAGGGCCACAGAAAGTGATAAGCCACCGAAGGTGGTAGAGGGAAGCAGCTCCCCAGAGCCCAAGAAACATGTCTCCTTGCTGTTTCCTTTCAGCAATGGGAGTTTTCACATTGACTTTTGATACTCAGCCTTTCCTCACCACAGATTTAGGAACCAACACTTCCTTGTAGAGGTAATTCTCCCACATTTGTAGTTGTACCTTAATTTTATCCATCGTTCAGGCTGTGAAAGTGTCCCAGGGCTCTTCATTTAGTTAACTCTGCTGATAGGCTCTATCCTGCTTGGACAGTCTGAAAGCCTGCAGTTGGCCTCCTGGGGGGCGTATGATCCACACTTAAGATAGAGTTGAGATTCAGCCAGTACTGTCTTCATTCAGGGAGCACACCAAATGTTAAAGAAGACAGACTTCCAGGCTATCACTGGAATCACCCCAAAGTTACAGCGTCCACCCCAGCCTCAAATCCAAACTGTTCTGTGTCTACGTTACTTGACCCTTCCCTCATAATTGAGATGTTATCACCCCAAGGTGGCAACAGTCATGTGTGGTGTGGAGTTGCAGGGCACCAGGGTTCATGGTGGGGTCATGGTGGCCTGACATTCAGCAGGCTCTTCTGAGTGTTGCATGATGCATAATGAAGTGTACGGAGGCTTCAACCCTGGGAAATTGTATTGCCTCAGAGAATGAGGGCATTCTAGGAACTGACAAACAACTGAGACCCCAGCTGTTTCACACTGCTGCCAGATTATGGGCTTCATACTGAGCAAGGGGGAGTGGGAAGGGATAGTGCAGGGATCTGGGAGCCAACTTTAGATGCTTGCCATGTTATTTGCATCACAATTGCCCAGGTTATTAATGTTCTGCATACAAAGTGGGATGGAGCCCCAGCCCCGCAAGTTTTCCCAGCTTTTCTTGGAGATCTGGGCCATACTTCTGGGTGAGTGCCTCCTCTTAATGGAAGGTAAATATTACAGATCTCTGTTGACTGACCAACATTCTTCACATCTGTCAGAGGATGTGAACATGTCCAAAAGTATGGCACCTCAAAACAAAACCCCAGGGAGTTAGAAAGCCCTAGCCCTGTGTGTAAGGCAACTTCTAGGCAGCAATTTCTGGGTGGCCAGAGACCACAGGTTGCTGAACCTGCTGACCTAGAATTCATGGTCATCTCTGCTTTCTTCCAGGCACTTCCCTATGTCTGCCTTCTGATTGCCATGCTTTTCTTCATCTATGCCATCATTGGGATGCAGGTGAGCTGTGTGCCAAGGGCTGGGGCCAGACCAGCCAGGTAGGGCACCTTTGTTACAGGTTATGAATATTCAGGGTTAAGGGTGCTTTGAGTCCATTCCTGGCCTGGGACACATTTCTAAGGTTTTGTTGCACTCTGACCTTGGGGATTTCACATGTGTCGTGTCTCTCAGGTTGCCCCAGTGTTCAGAATGATCTGCTCCAAGGGCTTCACCTGCAGTTGCCAGGTGACAGGGCCTACTTTTGAGCAGCTGGCCTTCCGTGGCACAACAGGACTGAAGCAAAGATGACACCATTGCTTTAGCTGAAGGGAACCCTGTGAGACTGAGAAGGGAGAGGAGGCTCATGATGATCCATTTCTCAGGATCTCCCACATTTGGACTGGGCCTAAAAGAAAGCCCTAGATGCAGTAACTGTAAAATGTCTCCAAGTTTAGTCTCGTGTGCTTGTGATTGGTGAACAACGGAGTTGTGGCCACCTGCCCATTCCTAGGAAGACCCATGTTCTAGTAAATTCCTCTCAGAGGCCCATGCAGCCTGCCAGACTGCATCTGGATTACCGCATCTTTTTCAGTTTTGAATTGAGAAGTGGATGTTTCCACTGTGGACATATACACAGGTAACCAGAGGTCTGCTGAGCAGAGAGGCACTGGCATTTGTGGTGGGTGGATTTCTACTTCAAACAGCCAGCAACACATCCCAAGAACCTAATGCATATGGGTGCCCAGATTTTCTGTTTACCACAGAGAAGCTAACTTTTTAACTTGGAGATACCAAGATAAAACCTCAGTGCAGAGCAGCAGCCAAGTGGCTGTCTCCTGCGGTCAGGCAGGTGGACTGTGTGCTGCTGGTTGTCACTTAACAGCTGGACCCCCACACACCACTCCCAGACCCGCTGCAATAGCCACTTTTCCCAGAGCCATGTGAAAAATGTCTCTTTCCTCCTCTCCCTTGCCTGCACTTCTTGACTTTGCTCATTTTCTAACCCCAAAACTGTTCTTGCAAAATACAATAGAATGTCAAATGTCAAAAAGCCTGAGTCTAGGTTGAGAAGTAATGAATTCCCCTTCGGTGAGGATATTTCAGTAGAAAGAGAGAAAGAAAAAGGAAGGGAGGAGGAGGGGGTAAGAGCATACATTAGAAGAGATACATCTAGACCATGCAGAATGTGTTGTAAGCAGAATTGCTGTTGAAGTTTTAAGGTAGACTTGTAATTTCTGCAAAGCCCCTTCTAACTTGTAAATTTTGATTACAGAATTAAGATATTGTTGAGCAGCTCCATGAATATTTGATCAACGTAGCTTTTTTTTTGACAGTATTTAAAATTATTTTTATCCTCTGTGTGTATTCAAGCAAAATAAACTAGAATAACATCATCTCCAAAACTAACCTGTTACTAATACTACTGATAATCAGGATAATGCTATTTACCATTACTGAAATTCCTACATGCCTGCCATGATGCTAAATGTATGCTCTTAACCACTCCTCCCACCTTTTTCTTTCTCTCCCTTCATCCCTCCCTCCTTCCTACTTTCTTCTCTCCCCCCCCCCTTCTTTCCATACACACATATACACACTCTGAAAATATGAATGTGAAAATATGAATAAAAAATGAATTCAGGGGTGACATGAAAATGTTTATATGTGGGTTCATTGTCTCCACTGATATTTACCATCATTAAATAATTTAAACCTGCTGCAAATTTCAGAAAGTAAATGAGAGAGCTGAGATTTAAACTCAGTTCTTTTAACTCTACAACCCAGGCTCTTAAATCTGACCTGTTTTTCCTCCGACCAAGATGCAGACACAAGTACTGCTTTAACCCTTTAGTGGGAGGTAGGAGCTGTTCAGTTATGAAATTATGATTTTTACGATCATTGTAATAGTTTGCATTGAATTGCCCTCAGATTTCTTTACAAAATCTAAGTGCACTGTTCCCATTCTGCAGAGAAAGGGCTGGCATGCCCACTGTGATTTGCCCTTCACTGGCTTTCCTTATCCTGGTCCCTGAGAGGACCCTGCAGTGTTCACAAAGTAGATACCTGGCTTCATTACTAGAAAGATCATGTCTAGTGCAGTGATAACAAAGCAGAGCGATCCACGTGAACACAAAGACAAAAGGGCAGGAGACCAGCATTGGAAAGTTATAAATAGCAACAGACTGAATCTATGAGAAGAACCACTATTCTTAGCATTCAGAGGCTCAGAACTTCATATAGGAATCTGAGAATGAAGAAAGGAAGGAGTAACTGTCTGGGTTTGGCAAAGCACCCCAGGGATATTGGCGGTTAACTGTGAGACCTACTGTCTCAGCTCTGCCACTGACCAGTTGTGCGAACTTGATCAGGCCACTGAACCAATCTGGGCCTTCCACCCTGACCAATACCATAGAGCTTCAGAGTTCTAAAATTCTCTGATTCCAACAGAAAGTTGGAACCTGTACCTTCCTTGTGGGTCTTGGCATGCTTAGTATCACATGGCCTACTGATTTTGGAGCTCTGGACCAGTGACAAAACTATTTAAAAAAATTTTTTTTCAAGTCAAAGTCTTAGATTTGGACGTGAAAATTAAGGTAGATTCAGAATACCGTTGATTCCTTTAACTATTGCACACATAGCTCCTGCAAAAGCATAGCATGCCCTACCACCAGTGGCTAATGGGATGAAGTGTTTGAGAAAACCTTCATGAGGACAAGTCATGATGGCTTCAGGAGTGTCACAAGGAGGAAAAACACTGTAGGTTGTGTTTATGTGATGAATCATAGATAAATCATGGACTTTGAACCAAGACAGTGAAAGGAAGGGAGAAGGAGCTATAAGCACATAACTGCCCCCCTAAACTGTCTGGAACTAGATTTTCTTGTTTGGATGGGATTTTTCTCAATGCTGTTAAGTGCCTGTTTGGGGGTCCTCCACCTTCTTACCTTCCTTTCCCCTTCTTCCTCGGTGCTGCCTTACTTGCCACCTCCATTCTCCCTGAGAGACAAGTAGTATTTGGGTTTTGAAAAACAGCGTTAAGAACAAATTCCCAAAGCAGGTGTCAGTGGGAGTTATTTGAGCAAAATAGCTGGGGGCAGAGATTGTTCCTCAATTGCACATTCTAAAAACTGTTAGGGGGAGAATGTGTTCCATTTAGCATATATTAGATAAAGTGATGTTAAATATAGGCTGATTGCCTCCAGGGGCTGCAAAGTGACCTGTGAACTTTTGGTTGGACAGATATTGACTCATGAGAACAGATCCTGGTGTCCTATGTGACTGGGCAAAGGGATGCATGTATGAGGCCCCCTTTGCAGCTAGAAGTGCTGAGGCTGACTATGCTGGAGAGGCCGTCATTATTCACAGTTGTAGATAAAGTTCTCTGAGATTCCCCCCCCTTTTTTTTTTTCAGGGGAATTTGCAATGTGACCACATTCTGAGCCCAGTGACCAATAGTATATTAGTAAACCATGCTCTGTAGCCAGGTCTGCCCAAACTGCTTTCTCTTCTTTTTCCAAGTATTCTGTTGTCCTGACTTTACCGTGTTGGCCTGGGTCTCCTTTGTTCCTTTTCATGAGCTCCAAATTATAGATGCGTTGACTTTGTGAGATTTGACTCTCTGGATAAGAACTTAGTCAGTGAACCCAGAGGTGTCCCTCTCCAGCCTAAGTGACTTGCAGGGCCCAGAGCAGCAGCCACCTATCTATCGAGCACATCTGCAAATACAGATGTTCCCATCACTACCACCTGAGATTGGCAAGAGGCTTCCCTGAACTCCTGTTGTAGGATAATATCCTTGATAGACTGTTTGAGTACCATGGTGACAGGTACCATGGAAATAAAAAGACCTAATTAGATGTGGGAGGAACTACATACTTTCAGAATAACTTTGAGAGATTCTTGCCTTCTGTGGTCCTTACTCACAACCATCTTTTCTGCTGTTCTGGAGCAGGGTAAGTGTGGTGTCTCCTGCCTAGGGACCAAGAGTCCAGTGGCCACAGCTTATTGGGCCTGAGTAGTTTGTTACAGGGTTGGCTGCCAGGGAAGGCCATACATGTAGACTCACCAGCCTGCTGGTGCATCTGATATCACTGCTAAGGACACATCACATCACCCAGTGATGCTCATGGTTTTCTCTTGCTTTTTCCTCAAGGTATTTGGAAACATAAAATTAGATGAGGAGAGTCACATCAACCGACACAACAACTTCCGGAGCTTCTTTGGGTCCCTCATGCTCCTTTTCAGGTACCTGGAGTCTCCACTGTATGGCTCCATTGCCTGGAAGACAGCTGCTCTGTCTCTTCCTCCTGGTTCCCTTTGTCTCTCGCTGTGCTCACTCTGCTCCTGTCGGCAGAGACAGTGGTGTTGGGGAGGAGAGCAATGCCCTGATGCCATTAAAATGTTCCCCAGGATCTGAGGCTCAGGAGTTAATTTACATGTCACAGCTTCAGCTTATTTCCCCCAGGGCTCTGAGTGGGGAGGTGAGAGCAGCTCCTTATAGAGAAAATTTCATTTGAAAACTTGGCTGCTCAGGTTGATGGGACATCTCAGAGGGTTCCCACCACTGTCCATACCTGTCAGCAGCGAGTCCTCAAAACCAAAAACGCAGGGGATGAGGGTGCAGAACCCAAGGCTGATCTCACTGATGTCTCCAGACCTGGGTGGAAGGCATGAGAGGGGGGGCTAACTAGGCAGCAAGGGAACCCCCTGGGCTGCAGGCAAGGTGAGGGGGATGGGAGAATTGAGAAAGAGGGCAGCAGACAGGCCAGGCCACACAGACCCACTGCTGCTAACCAACACGTGTTTTGGGCTCAGGAGTGCCACAGGCGAGGCCTGGCAGGAGATCATGCTGTCCTGCCTTGGGGAGAAGGGTTGTGAGCCAGACACCACCGCGCCCTCCGGGCAGAACGAGAACGAGCGCTGCGGCACTGACCTGGCCTACGTTTACTTCGTCTCCTTCATCTTCTTCTGCTCCTTCCTGGTGAGCAACCTGTGTGTTTGGCTTGGGATGTGGTCCAGTCCCCTGGGAACCCACTGATGGAGACCAGAGGTGCCTCCTTCTCTGTGTTTTACTTCCCTTCACTCTCTCTCCTTCCTTTTTCCTCTTCCTTCCTCTTCTTCTCTTTCTCTTCACTTCTTTCCCTCCCTTGTCTTTTCTCCTCTCTTACTCTCACCTTCTGTCTTCCATGTTAAAACAAAATTGCTCCTCTGCAAATGAGCTCCAGAGGCTAGAATGCTCATCCTGAGTGGGTGACTCCCCACTGCAGGGGGAGAATGTCTTTGGAGCTTCGCAGAAAGGGTTGTGGTGGGAAGGGATGATGAATGGAGAATTATATGAACAGGCATTGGACGTCCTGTTGAGTCTGTTCTGGACCAGAACTGATCCTTCCTTTCTACTTCAAGCACTTTATCTTCTAAGTAGGATCAAGGATCTCTTTTCTCTCTTCTAGAGACCTTTAAACTATTTGCACCTTGACAATACAAGCATGAAGAGAAGGGTGCCTTGCTACAGATCTGGTTCTCTTGACTTGAGATGTTTCATGTTTGCTAACAGCTGGTCAGTTTGATAGCTGTGATGGGGGATGACTGCCTCAGGCTTTAGTAAATACTGAGTAATCTATGTGTGCACACGCACTTGTAAAATGATGACAAACTCTAGGTGCTTTCTTTAATCCTTCTTCGGGAGAAAGCATGAATCAGCACACCAGCATCCAGAAATCTCTATTCTGCATTATCAGACAAATGGTGAAAAATAACAGTGGGGGTACAAGCTGCTGCCAGATCAGTAAAAGCTAAGTCTTGTCTTTCTGGTGATGCTGACATTCCTTGGCTTGGCTTCATGGTTGAAACCACCACTATCCAAAAATCAAACCCCAAAGCAATACCACCGAAAAGTGGCCAGGGCTGTGGCTATGCATCCAGAGGTGAACGAACCATCTCTCGTTGGATGGTACTGCCTCTTAAAAATGTTCCCAGGAACCTGCCACATCAGCAGCTCTCAGGTGCAGGGAGGCAGCTCTGCTATTAAATATGTGTGTGTATGGGGGGGACAGGGTAGGTTAACATACAGGGGGTGAACTAAGGAGTTTTGGTAGCCCTCATTACAGTTGACTTTGTTACTGTTCTGTTTAAGGCATTTTCCTTTTGTGGTTTCTGTAAAATGGGAAGAAACATATCTTAGTAATTAGTTTATTATTCGCGTGGTGAGCTTATATGTGTATTTTTGTGTACTTCCTCACACGTATGGGTGGTTTTTCCAATTTATAAGAGAACACAGAATGGTATTGTATTTACAAATATAGGATTATAATGAAGAGTGAAAATAACTGAAAGGAAACTCAAGATTATATTAATTGCCATTTTAAGCTTGTTCTTTTGCACATTTTTAGTGACTGTTCAAAAGCTTATACTGAGCTAGGTGCTGGGGTCGTGATGACAGCCAGGTACAGCCCCTCTGTTCCCTACAGCAAATGGTGAAAGTCATACAGGGGCATTAGTGCTTAGATATTGGGATGGAATGTAGATGAGCATGTAGAGATCTCCCTTTTATTCTGCATGGTTTAAGTGTTTAATAATAAATAGTTTAAAAGAAACCAAAGATATAACTGGAAAATTAATTAGACACTCTAAAGGTACTTTCAGAATTTTGAGATGGAGGGTGCTGCATAATTCACAGTAATGTTATTTTTAAAGAGGCTATATTCAGTATGAGATGATCTGCTTTTAAATCTCCGCCCTACACGGGATTGTCTTTGTGACCTTGGGCAAGTCACAAGGCTCCTGAACACAATCCAGTGGCTCTAGAAAGATTTACTGAGACCCTGTAGTGTACCAGCCAGCTGAGTGCTTGGAACTAAGAATATAGATGCTTATGGGAGGTACTTGTGTCCTTGACGGGTACGTGATAATTAAACCTGCCTCCCAAAGCCAGAGTGAGCTTTAAAACTAGAAATTGGTGTAGGTGTGCACACCACCCTATAAAAGATTGTACAGGTGTAAAAAAATAAGAATACTGATAGTCTTTTGTTGACACTAATAAGAGATATCATGAAAGGACTATAGAAAAAAATGTGTGGATGCATAGAAAACCCTGTGGAATTCACGCAGTGATTGAATAAATTCACCTTGGTGACAATCTCAGCTTCAGAAAGATAGGCCCATGTTACAATTAGGTTCAGCTGCCTAAGATAGAACTCCCCAAGTAACAGTGGTTTCCAAGAAGGATGTTTATTTCCCTCGAGTAATAGTAATGTCTGAGGGCAGGCAGCTTGGGCCTATAAGGTGGCTTCATGGAACAGTCAGGGTGCAAGGCTCCATCCACTCCATCACCTCCAGGGAGAATCCTTTATCGTCATGGAAAGAGGATGACTAGACCTTCAGGCTTCCACTTGTATTCTAGGAGGGAAGGAGGAAGGGACCTTGTTATTAGGATGTAATCAGTAGTCTATTTCAGCAGGTCCCTGATCATCATCTTCCTACAGATTTTCTCTGTATCCCCTCTATATCTCTATCCATCCAGCCACTTGACCTGGGAATTAGCAACAGAGACTCCTAGTCCCTCATTCTCAAGTTAGTTGGTCTCTATCAGAGTTCCCAAATTTCCAAATGACAGCAAGTTGTGCCTTAACTAAAAAGGATTTCACAGGCTCACATAAATGAAGAGTTCAGAACAGGTGAAGCTTGTTTTGGGATGACACGACCAAAACTCTTTCTCTGATTATGGATCACTGCCTTGTCCCTGTGAGCTCTCTTCTCAAACACCACCGATCCATGACTCCAAAGTGGCTGTAGCAGCATTTTGACTTCAATCCTTACTCAGGTCTTTGCTCAAAAATGTTGGGCTCATCAGTTGCTGTGGCTCAGGGTAGTGGGATTCAGTAACGGATGAGGCCTTGGTCTAGGTGGTGCCTCACTGGACCATATTAACTGGGACCAAGCAAGGACTGGGTCCCCAGGAGACTGAAAGTACAATAAGTGGGTGCTGGCCAGCTAAAACAGCAACAGAATGCTGTTGTTTACTGTGACCATCCAGTTGTGTGGACACCCCTCCTGTCATTCTTTAGCCTTGTTCCCATTGGCCAAATCCCACCTATTTTTGCATAGCCCATGAGCTTGCAATGGTTTTGACATTCTCAAATGATTATGAAAAAACTCAAAAGATGAGTAACACTTCATGACATGGAAACTGCATGAAATTCAAATCTCTGTGTCCATAAATAAAGCTTGTTGGAGTAAAGCCATGCATTCTGATATATATTGTGTGTGGCTGGTTTCATGCTGCCACAGAGAGTATATGATTGGCAGAGTCTGTGCTATTTGCTCTCTGACCTGTTCACCGACCCAGTTCTAGACTCTTCATTAAAGGCTCCTACCTTTCCTTGTGGTGACTAGAACTCTCCCAACCCTGTATACCTCTGTGTTCTTCTTCCTGAGGGTTCTCCGTAAACCACCATCTTCTGTGCTGAGCTCTTCCTGCACAGGTCATGGTCTTTGAGGACCCAGTTCAAGCATCCGTGCTCTTAGACATTCATTTTTTTCTTCAGTCAGGAGAAACTGCATTCTATCCCCACTGTGTAACCTGTATATGCTGCTGTCATGGCTCTTTAAAAAAAAAAAAAAAAAAAAAAAAGAGGGTAATACTGGCATTTGCCTACTTTCCTATAACTTTCTGTTCTAGTAAGTAAGTCTTTAGGAATATTCAAGCAGCCATATCTAATGGAGGCCTGCTGTGCTGTAAATGATATGCTAGGCCTGGGGATACATCCTTGGGAAGAGCTTTTTCTCCCATCCCCAGTACTGTTGGGTACACAGTAAAGACTGTTGAATAACTAAGCAGGCTTTGGAAGCCAAGTGAGAGCACAGATTCACATTCTCACACACCACATCCCCATACTCAGCTGGAAAACCTCTGGCCAGTTTTCTTGCTGGTTGCTATTGTGACTAAGGGTGGGAGAGGGCTAAAGAGGGATGTTTGGTGTCAGATCTTAACTTCTGGCCTTTGAGCACACTGCCTCTGTAGCTGCAGTAATGATTAAATAAATTGAATGGGTAATAAGACTGACTATGGTGTACCTGGCACAGAAAAATAAAATCCTAATGCCCACACAGTAAAATCGGTGCTGCAGAGAATGCAAGTGCTTTAGTGGAGAGCTTCAGCTTTGCAGACTTTTGGATTCTTTCTTTGCATTGAAAAGCCTATTTTTCTGCTTTCAGTCACCCCTAAATCCTCTTCTCCCCCTTTCCCTACAGATGCTCAACCTGTTTGTGGCTGTCATCATGGACAACTTCGAGTACCTGACCCGGGACTCGTCCATCCTGGGGCCTCACCACCTGGATGAGTTTGTCCGTGTCTGGGCAGAATATGACCGAGCTGCATGGTGCGTAGGCCTCAGGCCGCCCCTCTGGGACCCATGTTAAGGATCTCCGGAGCTCCCAAGGGAGAGCGTGGAACTGTTAGCCTATGACAGAAGGAGTGGTGATTCCTTTTGGTGTGACCCATGGAAGAAGCCAGGCAGATCGACTCTGGTGTCTGTCTTGCCTCTCTCCTCCTGTGACAGGCTTGCCCTTTATTTGCCAGTCTCACCCCACAGTCTAGTCTTCACTCAGAGTGTTGGGGCCCAGTTCCCAGAGCCCCTTCCACCATCTCACCTTCAATGGTTATTAGACTCCTGTAATTCACCAAAGAGGACAAGGGTCTTGTGGGTCAGCTGGCCATCATGACTGGGGTCATTAATGTTTCATTCCTCTTGCTCCTCTCAGAAGGGACAATGTGAGATTGACTCTAACAATACACTAAAAAATCAAGCAAGTTGTCCTTCCCACTGATCCTGTAAACACTGGTAGATTTTCTGTACAATGAACTTAGTAAATGGCAGGGATTAGCCAGGAGAATCTACCCAGGTCTCTCACTGTCCTGTAGTTCTCAGCTGATGTTGTACCCTGTGTACTGCAACCCGTGAATTAAATTGGCTCACTGGCTAACTTTGCAAATACTTCTACTGGAACACAGACATACTCTCTCCTTTATGTATTACCTATGGCTGTTTTCACACTACAAGGCAGAGATAATAGGTCCTCAGGCTTGAGCCTTTATTGAAAGTTTTCTTTTCCTGCTTTCCAGCACAAAAGCAACACTTAAGATGCTCATGGCTGAGGATAAGATGAGGGTTCTGTGAATGTTGACGCCACAGAAACTGTTCTGATCAGGTCACTGTAGCTTCACCCCACCAATCTCCATTCTCGTCCTGAAAACACTACAAAAATGCCATCCTTCACAGGAATGGACCACGTTGCTTCCACCTGGAAACCCTTCATAGTCTGAGACACTTCCCCAAATCTCGCTTCCTGGGATGCTGTGTATCTTGGGTCACAACTTTAGAAACTGGAGAGTGAATCTGAATTCCTCTTTCCCTCAGTATTTTACTAGTGACTTAAGGAATGGAGTTCTCTAAATCCTGTCCTGTTATAATGATGAAGCGGTGGCTTTACTTTCTGGTTACTCTCCAGTGGACCACCTGCCTCCTAAGAGAGAATAGTGATGGGGGGGAGGGTTGCTCTGGGCCTGCACCTTATCAGCTGCACACCTGGGACAAGTCACTTAACCACTTTAAGTTTTCACCACCTAAAATAGGGATAATGATGCCCACCCACATTGAAGGGTGATGGTGAGGTTTTACTAAGTTATGTACCATAGCTGTTGTAACTGGCAGTAACCATATGGGACTGCAATTTGAAGTGTGAGAAACCAGTGTCTGTACAGCTGGATGCCAAAGGATTGGAAGCCATAGATGGGACCACTGAAACAGGAGAAATCAGTTGCCATCAGAGAAGATGCTTACCTAGCATCACGCAGGCACCTTTGTCTCTCAAACTCTAGCTGCCTATGGTTTCATATTATTTGGGGACCCAAATGCTATGGGCATGAAACATGTTCCTCCCTACCCTGCTGGGAAGAAATGAGGATCAATGCTGGGAAGAAATGAGGATTAATGAACTAAGGATTAAGAAATTAAGAATTAAGGATTAATGGATCCCATGAGGATTAATCATGGGATTCAGATACATCAATTGTGAAAGAGCAGAGAAACAAAGGAGAAGTTCTTCTCTGTCTCCACTGAAATTCAGTGTAACTCCATCTGGTTAGAGCGTCCTAGGCCTTCTCTGTGAGATGAGAAGCAGAAAAACTAACAAAGGCAAAGTGAAGCAGTATCTTCAACAAGACTAGTCTGGGTTACTGAGAACCTGCCTACCAACAGCCCCAATCTACCCATGTCCCAGTCTCAAGAAGAAATAAACAGTTGAGGTAGGCTCCTCTCAAGAGTCAAGAGGCTTGCAAGTACCAAAGGCCTATAATTTGGAAGAAGAGGAGGAACTGACACCAAATCAACACTGAAATTAAGAAAGGCTAGAGAGAGTGAATTGTGACCAAGGAAGTCCCTGATGGCTGGCAAGGACGGGGTGCTTAGAAACAGGGTTACAATTCCCAGTGAAAACCCTGGTCCACACAGAGATGTGCCCAGACCTGTAGGTTCCTGACCCTAGCTTACTTGTTCAAGCCCCTGAAAAATGAATCAGTAGTTGATTCTATCCTTTCTACAGGAGGTTAGGTATCTAGTGGGCTCATGGGAAGGTCACATTGTTCCTGCACTCTGATGAGGTCCACGCAAGCTGCCTTTGAGCTGGGCAGCAGGACTGGAACTGGGGCAGCAACATGGGGTGGTCCACTCCATGGATCCCACCCTGGGCTATATAGACCCCAGCAGGAGCCACCCATAAGCAGAGAAGAGCTTGCCAAAGCCGAACTCTAGGAAAACTCCGCCACAAAGAGAAACAAACCTTTTACAAAGTCGCCTTCTACCAGCGCTCCTTGCTAATAAACCTAATGGGAAATCTGTCTCTTGCTGTCTGCAGAAAGGCACTGACCCTGCTCTGTCCCTGACAAGCAGGTCTGAGTGTGTGTTCAGTGTCTATGGGAAATGAGCAGCTCTGCAGCTGCCAAGAGAGGCTTGTGAATTAGCAGACTTTGTTTTAGGAACTTAAGAAGCCAGATAGGTATCTCAAGTGCCCTTGGGCAGGAGGCTCTCTCATTGGGCACTGGACTCTGATTTCCTTTGAAAATGGGGAGGGGGGGCAGTATAGTTTGGCAGAGCGATGGTTCTCTGATGCCTGCTGTTGTCAGTCTCTCCTGGCTTGGCATTGCCAGGCTCAAGAAAGGAAGCTGCTCTTCCTCTTCCACTGTCCCCCTCATTGCTGAGTTGTCATTTCTCTCCCACCACCCTCTGAGTGTCCTATTAACTCACCTGTGCTTCCTTTACAGCGGCAGGATCCCGTATAAGGATATGTACAAATTAGTGCGGGTGATCTCGCCGCCTCTGGGCCTGGGAGAGAACTGCCCCTACAGGGTGGCTTGCAAGGTTTGCCTCCCAGTCCCCAGCCATGCCGGCAGTGGGATGCAACTCCAAACACCTCCTCTCCTTTCCGCTCCACCACCACTCACCACCACGCCACATGAGGGAACCTTCATGTTGCTTCCTTTGAGTTTAAAGAGGTCCACATCCTCCCAGAACCAGCAGCTGCTACCTAAGGAAGGGCATGGGAGGGGGTGGGGAAAGGTGTGGAAATTAAGAGTTAAAGGACTAAGGACTTAGTGATGAAGGTCAGTCTCGCCTCTCTCACTTTTCTCTACATGTATCTACACACTCTCTCCCTCTAGTCTCAGTCTGTACATCTAATCAGAGGGAACATCCCTCCTCCAGAGAATGCAGATGCTTTTTTAATCGGACAGAATCCTGATTTCCCTTTGTGGGAGATGAAAGCCTCCCTTCTGGCAAGATAGCCTTATCCTCCCATCTAGACTCTAGCTCAGTGCAACTCTGGTCATCCCCAACTCTGCCACTCTCCAGCTCCTGGAGAGTTTGGCCAGAAGTGATGGAGGCCCCAGTTCAGCCAGGAGGTGAGATGAAAAAAAACCTTAGGGTAAGAGGAACAAGCAGGTCAGAGGACTGAGGTGGTGTATGGAAGAACCCCATGGCTCAGAGGTGTGGGATGGTGAGGGCTTCCGAACATCTTCGGGTCCTGCCATCTGTTGCCAGGGGAGCAGTCTTAATTTCTATGGAGCTGCTTGTTTTAGAGACTAAGACATGGTTCATGGCATGTAAAACCTCCTTCTCCAACACCTCCAAGAGTTGGGAATTCTAAATCCCAGTGGCTCTGCCAAGCCTTATCCCAGCCTGCTAGATATGGCCCCTCTCCCGGTGCTACAGGAGCGAAGCAGGGGTCCCTGGGGCATGACACAGCCCAGCAACTAGAAGAAGACAGGTCCAGGAAGACGTCAGCCTGGGTCATACAAAGGAACTCACTGGGGATGGTGACACAGTGATTCCTGTACTGAGGAGGCCGAACAGCTGCCTCTGCTCAGACTCTTTAAACTCCACCGGTGGACCTGCAGCCGCATGCGGGGCGAGCGAGGGAGGGCGGCATGGCATGCAAAAGGCTCTTCCTCCTCCTGGTTTTGTTTCTTCTGTTCCCAGCATGCCAAGCCCCAGGGCATGCCGGGAAATAAAGAATTCTCTCTCCGCAGAGCCAGGTGGAAGCAACGGGCCGACTCACCAGCAGCCACAGACCCCACTTCCAGTGCAAGTGAACGCCTCCTGCTGCACACACACTGCAGGGGGATACACGACGCTCCGCCTGTGGGTTCAGAGATTGGAGGCCTGACTTCCAGGCCAGCACCCCCTTCCAGCTGGGGCCAGAAGTTTGAACCCATGGCTGAAGCACCGTCTATCCGGTTTATACCACTCACACACAGCCCTGGGAATTGTAAACCAGCTCCTGGTGTTGGATGGGGGGAACTGATGGCGTAAACAAGGAAGTAGGGATGCTAATCATGGAGGAGAAACCCAGTGCCCGAACACAGTACAGACAGAGGGAGGCAAGGCTGCCACCGTGTTCCCGGGTCTGTGTGGGGCGTGATATAAATCCGTAACAGGATGGAGTCACGTGTATGATTTGCTTTGATTAACAGGTTTCCTATTCTTTTCCTGTTTGTCCATTTTGTTTTTCTGTATTATTTTGTGTTTTGGCTCTCTGGGAATGCCTGTCCTCCTCCTACCTGTCTGCATCCTTCTCCCCACTTCCTTTGCCCTGCCGACCCCTGACCCTGCTGCCCTGCCCCCACCCTACCTCCCGCCCTCCATGAGCAGTGGCCGCATCCATTACACTGAGATGTATGAAATGCTGACTCTCATGTCACCACCGCTAGGCCTCGGCAAGAGATGTCCCTCCAAAGTGGCATATAAGGTAGACACCCCTTCCTTTGTTCCGGGCTACAGAGCAACAGGAGCCGGGTCCAGCTGTGGGAGGCTAGACCACTGGGGAGGAATCTGGGCTGGGGAGGTGGAGGGCAAGCGAGGAGAGAAGAGATGGATGGAGGCATTTGGAAGGAATAAGCCAGGAAATGATACAGAAACCGTTTGCTCTGCTCATCCATGTCGTTTTTGAATGTGTTATTCTGTGTTTCTGCAAGCATTTGGCTTCTCGTGAGTAGATCACTAGCAGGGGAATGTGGAGTAGTGCATTTCCTTTGGAGGAGGGAGAGCGTGGCCTGCAGAAGAGTATCTATGGGCAAGAAGGAAGCCAACAGAAATAGAGCTTTCAGAGCTTATACATACATACTTACATACATACACACACGGACACATGCATAACAAACCCATCAGTTTCAAGCAGATAAGCAAAGGAGATCATGCAAACATTCCTCTAAACACAGCTCCAGAGACATTCTTAGGTAGGAAACTCGTAACAAATGTCTTCCTCCTGGTAGGGGAAAGAACTACAGGGTGGTTCCTTCTGGGTATCAGAAAAGGGGAACATGAGTTCAATCCTGTGACACTGACAAGTGTAGCTTCATACCCCATTACCCCAGCTACCTATTTCTCCTGCAAATTCAGGGGCAAGGGTGACAATGGCAAATTTCACATATAGCTCCAGATCTGCCTTAGTGGCATGGTCCAGAGTTACAGGTGGTGCCCCATTGCTTGCTCAGAGCAACGCTGTTCAGCAGGAGTCACCTACCGTTAGGGTGTTCATGGCTTTGGGGCCTTCATTTGTCTCCACATACTAGTTGCTGCTGTTGGCACCCCACTGGTGATTAGATTCACCAAGAACTCAGGAGCTCCTTCATTCACCTGGGAATACACCACCACGCACAGGACTAGGAGAGAGCTGGCACTCAGATATAAATGAGAAGGGGTACAAATGAGATATAAATGACTGTACTCGAAGACACCATGGCTGGAGAATCAGGATAGGCAAGCTCTCCCAGGGGAGGACACATGTCCCTCCTGGGTTGACCAGTGGTCCTGCTAGAGGACCATCTCTAGGTCCCTCCAAGTGGTGTAGCCTCAGAGCATCTCACTGGAACAGGGCCTTCAGAAACCTTGATTCATCCCAGCACATGGCTCCTTGTGTATAACATAGGGGCTGGCATCCTTTTTCTCATCTATGGCCACATCCAAGAGCCAGGTGGTGGAATGTGGTTCTGAGTTCCTTGAAATTCTGGGAGGAAGTTGGAAGGGGTGCAGGATGTGGAGGAAAAAATAAAGGATTGCAAAAGCACGATACTCTCTGGAAAGTGGATTTGGCCATTTCAGTTTGATCCTTTTCTTTGGGCGGGGAAACCAGGCCTGCCCACTCTGCTCCTGCCTTGCTCACCCTTCTCTCTTCTCTGCTCCCCCAGCCCTCCTCCCTGACACCGTGTCTGCACTCTCCCCCTTTTCCATCCCGCTCCACCTCATCCTTTTGGATAAGTTGGACTTATGCATGATCAATCATGTGCTGGCAAATCTCATCTTTAAAGACTCAAAAAGGGGGCATCAGGATGCATCTTTCAAGTCAGATAATCAAGGAAAAATCTCCACGCCCCCGCTATCTTTCCATCTGAGTTTGGGGGCTTTCTCGGGGCAAAGGATGATAGCAAGCAGCCTTCGAACAGGGAAGGGGGCCACCTCCCAGAGCTGCCTCTTTGCTCTGAGTTACTGCCTCTGGAGCCGCTGCCTCTGGATGTCACTTCTGGAAGACATTCTGAGGGCCATGAAGAGTTCTGCAGCATGACTGCCCCTGCCCCTTGCAATTGGGCATCACCCCCTAGGAAAATCCCAACAAACAGCAACAAATGGGCCTTCAGTGAGATGTGGGGAGAGTAGGGCTGGGACGAGGGTGGGCGATCCTTGCCCTTCTTTTTTGTCTCTGCATTTGACCACTGCTCTTTCTTCCCTTCTCACCAAGGTTTCTTCCAATATTTTTTTTTCTCCTGCTGCTTCTTTTCTTTTTTCCACACAGAGGTTGGTCCTGATGAACATGCCTGTAGCTGAGGACATGACTGTTCACTTCACCTCTACACTGATGGCTCTGATCCGGACAGCTCTGGACATCAAAATTGCCAAAGGTAAGCGTGGGGAGAAAGGGAGCTTCTGGAAAATCCAGGCAGAGGGGTGCAGATGGTGACAGATGAGCACTGAAGCATCCCAGCCGTGTGGTTACCTGGCAGTCAAATTGGGATCCTAGTTTCACATCTGAGATTCAGTTACCTTAATATTTGTCATGTCTTCCTGACAAAATGAATGGGCTAAACGTTGCTGAAGCTCCTTTCAGCTTTGCACGGTATGTGGTGAGCTTCAGTGTCTGGCAGCCAGCAGGCATTGTAGAAATACTTGCTTCTGGAACACATGCATTTTAGTTTTGTCCTTTCCTTTCCATGGCACTGTCTCGGAACGTGAATGTTAGCCTGGCAGTACTTTGCTGCTCTTGATTGCTAACTCAGTGCTTCAGGAGAGAAAAAGTTGACTACTTCTTGAAGGATCTTCCGCCTTCCTGCTCATGCCTGACCCAAACCCTTTAAAAAATTAGGTCACTACGACCATGAAGTCAGAGTCACTAGAAGAACTGAAACACCTATAACAAGACAGCGAGGCTTGCTGGCAGCTCACATTTTCCCCTTCATTACGTTAAGCACCTGATTGGCTTTAGAGCTGGTGAGGAAGCTGATGTCAGATCTAGGAGGCCCTGGGACATCCTTGAGTCACTAAAAATGGGAGCCAAATGCATTCTGCTGCTTCAGCAGAAAAAGCCTAGTATAGCAAGATCCACCATCACCAAGTGCCAGAATTTCCTCTGAGAGTGTGGTGCCCTGCTGACTCAGCTCCACCCTTACCTGCTCCCGCTTGGTATGTCTGTTCTCTCTGTGTATTAATAACTGTCCTTATTCTAGGTGGCGCGGACAGGCAGCAGCTAGACTCGGAGCTGCAAAAGGAGACCTTGGCTATCTGGCCTCACCTGTCCCAGAAGATGCTAGATCTGCTGGTGCCCATGCCCAAAGGTGTGGGATCTACTCCTGCGTATCCTTGTCACTGAAGGTCCACACCCCAAGGGCACAACTTTGGGGTGGGATGGACACAGTGATTAAGGAGATAGGGGAGATTTTTTTTTTAATCCTTAAAAATTTAAAGCCTTCATTTTTTTAAGTCCCTTTTGTTGTTGCTAACGGAAAACATTTTCTCAGGATAGGCCACTGCAGTAGCAAGGAAATATCTGAGGTGCATAGTGCTTTCCCTTCCATGTAATATTGTTCAGCGAGCCCTCACACAATTGGGAAGAGGGTACTGTTACGAACAAATCTAAGCCACGGGAGATGAGGCTCACAAGTGCATTGCTTTGCACCAGCATTAGCACAAGTGCTGGGGGCCTATGGAAACTCCTTGTGGATGGAGAAGGGACCCATTCACTTTGTATCCCCAGTACCTGGCACATATGGAACCACTCAATAAATGTTGGCTAGCTGAGGGGACAAACTTGCTTCAGAGAGGGGGACAGAAACTTGTGCAGCATCCTCACTCACTCTCCCCACCTCTTCATGCCACATTTGTGTTTTTAGCCTCTGACCTGACTGTGGGCAAAATCTATGCAGCAATGATGATCATGGACTACTATAAACAGAGTAAGGTGAAGAAGCAGAGGCAGCAGCTGGAGGAACAGGTGAAGGCAATGACAGTATGGTGGGTGGGCTTTGAAGGCCCCAGAGGGAGAGGCCTGTGCATCCAGGGTGGATAATTCTTAGAATAAATTTGTAGCAGAGCCAAGGTCAAGAGGTTGGTTTGGGGCAGGGTCCAGGAACTTTCTTAGGTTCAGGGGTTAGGAGCTATATGATGAGAAACTCAGTCTGTCAAAAGGTTAATCATAGCAGGTAATCAATCATGTGCTGCTTTTACCCTATACCAACTGTAATTCCCTATATGACCAGCTGACTTCCTGTTTTCTTCTTCCCACTCTTAACACAGAAAAATGCACCCATGTTCCAGCGTATGGAGCCCTCCTCTCTGCCTCAGGAGATCATCGCAAATGCCAAAGCGCTGCCTTATCTCCAGCAGGATCCAGGCCTGTGAGTATGACTTATTTCCGCAGGTTCAGACACCAGTCACCCTGAAGAACCCAAGACTAGTTCTGTGCTAAGTGAGTCGTTATCTGAAGCTGCATCTAAAGATTTAGATGCCCAGGGGAGGGGGAGGAGGGTTGGGGGGAGTAGCGCTAGGGCGAAGAAAAGCATAGGGAGCACTGTCCAAAGGGTCTGTATCAGTGTCACCACTTTGTGAAGGAGGTGGAGACTGTTAGCAGAGGCTGAAAAAGTTGACCAAGGTCGTATGGCTGAGAGGTAGCCAAGCTGGGATGTGGAGTCCGATCTCAGAGTCCAGAATCTTGCTTTTGCACTGTGCGATCTGTAATGAACAAAAGGAATCTTAGATCAGGCACACAAGCAAAACCTTAATTAAGGACCAAATTCTACTGATTAATCGATATTAGCCCCAATTTAGTTGTTAGTCATAAATGATCCATTGCTGCACACATACCTCATCACATTTCCATCCAGCAAGCTCACAATTCTATGACTGGGTTTAACCCAACCATAGTTCTCAAGGAGCCAATTATCACTTAATACCACATCTCCAGTAATTATGAGGCAAAATCCAGATTTGGGTATGAGATCTCTGTCAGAATGCCACTTGGAAGCTCTCAAACAAACTCTGCCTGTGGTTTTAGAGACCGTGTTTGAAAAGCATTGTTTTCAGAGGTCGTAGTACAATACTTCTAGAAGAGAAGAAAGCAGAGTCAGCCTTTTGTCCACAAACCAGGAGCTGCTTGCCACTGGCATGACAGGAAGTGGACATCTTGGTTTTCCAGTGAACATATCATTGGAAAAGCTTTCAAGGGTTGACTTACAAATGGTGACCACTCTTCATTGAGGTTTGTTTTCTCCACAACAGCCTGTGTAAATTCACCCTCACCACAGGATCACTCCAACTTCTCTCTCAGGCCAAGATTTATTGAGATCAAGTGTGACCCAAACATTGGCTCAGGTTTCTGTGAGACAATCTTGAAAAAAGAATCCCTAGAGTCATGGTTAAATTCCGAAAGGCAGGCTGTGGTGAGTCTGTGGGGCAGAGGCACTGTGCCTAGTTTGCAGAGGCCCCCCTGAGGAGGTACTTTAAGACTCACAGGCAAGGTCTCTGGAGGGATGAGAGAAAGTTTATTTTTTTATTATTAAGCAATTTATTTATATATAAATTTCACATCATTGTAATCCCGGGGTTCACCCTCCCCCACCCTCCCTGACCCTTCCCACCCTCCCTCCCATCCCCGCCCCAAGTTGTGTACTTCAGTTTAGTTGTTAGCTTGTTTTGACTTTTCCTCATGGCTGAGAGAATAAACTCTCAGGAAGGCTGGAGGTCAGTAGAGGGGCAGGTTATGACTTTCAAGAGGTACATAGGGCCCAGGACTGAGAGTTGTTACAGGCAGGACACGCTTGCTTAGTTTCTTCCAAAGATCACAGGGTTTTACACATCAGAGTGACATGATTAGATTGGGGCTTTCCAAGATGATGCTTGAATCCAGTGTGGACTCTGTGGATCCGAGAAAAGCAATTCATAAGACTGAACACTTATAAGAGGTGACAGGAGCTGTGTAAATTATTAATGACTTGGTCTAGTGTACAGAAGTGGGGAGAGAGGGTCAGACAGATATTAATACCTAGAGTGGGGGGGACTTGGTGATTGATTTTCTATGCAGAGAGGGGAGGCATCAAAGGTGACCCTTGGGCTTCTGGTTTGGACCTCTTAAGTGAATGTTGCTACATTTCCTGAAATAGGGACACAGTAGAACAGCAGACTGTGTTTCTAGAACCCATTATTGGAAGGAAGGAAACTTATCATTTTCAATGATCTAATTGCAGTTCTGATAAGTGCTAGCAAAAAAAAAAAAATGCAGCATGATCTCAGTGCATGTGAGGGAGAGCCAATCAGGGTGGGGGAGATCCTATAAGGAAGTGACTTCTGTTTGAGGCATAGAGAAGCCTAGCCAAATGCACAGGGGGATGAGAAGCCACCTTCAGCATCTGTCCTGTTTCCCTTCCAAGTTTTTAAAATGTTCACTGAGTGCAAATTACTCAACTCTGTTGGACTGACATCAACTCAGTGACCCCAAGAGTAATTCTGCAATTGCTCATTTTCAGTAGAACTGAAGGACCTGTTTCTTAGAAGCTCTTGTCTTGTTCCCAGTGATTGTCAGGAGGGACGCACAAAGGTAGATGACTGGCCTTAAAATGACCTGATAAAAGGTCAGGCACTCTGTAATGGTTGTGAAAATTGAGACTCCACAAGGAAATGGCATCCTTACACTCCTTCCACCTCCATTACCACCCAGAGGAAGCAGCTGCCCTAGAGAGTGCACTCTGGGGCAGGTCAAAGGGGAACTGTTGTTATCCCAGTAGCAGCAGCAACCAAACTCTCAAGGCAGATACGTTGACTCAACTTTGGGCTGTGAGTCTGGCTATGATTAGGCAACTCTGTCCTTCTTTCTCATTCGGAGACCTCAAACCACTCACCTTATCACCACTGAAGTGCCCTCCTCCAGAGCCCTCCACAGATGTAGACATTACCTCCACACCTATCTGAAACCAACAGAGACACTAAATGTTCATTACGCTGAATGATTTAGTTTAGCCAGGGATATTGACACTAGATAAATGCTTATTCTTACCGAGTGGAGGAATTTGTTGAAAGACCATGCCTACTTAATATTTAAACAAACTGTTCACTGTTTAAACTATGGAGTTTTTCTGCCAAATTGGAGAAACTAAGCAGAAACAAGTTTACAATCTAGGATTGGTCTTCCATATGGCTAAGTGTGACAAATGATGTCATTTGTCACAGATATGCTGGTCGCCAGCAGGATAAATGGCTCCATATACAGGTTGAAAGCAGTGGTTTCTCTTTTCCAGTGTTGGTTTTGTAATTTTTAATTTTCTCGCCTAAATCAAGTAACCTGTTCTCCATTCCATTAACCAGAAAAATTAGAGGGGTAAAGGGTCTCAGTGATTTCTACTCCTAACTCTCTGGGAAGCACCTGGCTTACAAGCCAGTCAGGGCTAATAATGGGCATCACTCTTGCCCGGAAGGAAGTTTAGTCTAGGGTGTGTTGGGTTAGTAGTGGCAGCTGTGGTATGGCTGTTTCTCTGTCTCACATGCACACATTATCTCTGAGCTTGACTTTGCTTTTCAGGAGTGGCCGCAGCGGATACACATCAATGAGTCCACTCTCCCCCCAGGAAATATTCCAGTTGGCTTGTATGGACCCCACTGATGATGGACAGTTCCAGGAACAGCAATCTCTGGTGAATGAATGAGTTACATGACCTCAAAGACACAGGGTTTCTTGGTCCTACTCACCTTACATTTTCAAATTTTATTCCCTCACCATGATCAATCTGGGAAAACCCTTTTCAATAGTCCCATTACCCTGGGAGTTTCCTGCCCTCACCCTGTCATATCTGGTTTCTGACAGATGTTCTTTTCTACAACCGTTGGAATCCCAGAGGTCCCACACCAGCTGCAGGAGCATAGACTGCTTCAGCACAGCCTTGTTAGTTGATTTCCTTTAATGAGAAATGTATGTGCAGAAGGCACAAATAAGTTCTTGCCTTTGATATAGGGAACCTTAGAGGATCAGACAACAGAAAATAAGTGGCACCAACTGGGTTTCTTGTAGGAACACAGGCGTGCCCTAAGCCAGCCCAACTATTGCTGCCTACTAGAGACCTTGGTTTCAGGCAAACTGACCTTCTTGACACAAATCTGCTGGGTCAAATTCATGCCAATAAGTTTCTAAAAGCTCTTCCCTGAGCCTAAAGTTGGTCACTAGCATTGCTGGTAAAATTTCTGTGTCAGAGCTTGGAGATGAGAGGGCAGACTAAACTTCAGATTTTGCTAATACAAGAATCATGGGATTCTCAGAAAATAGACAGACTTTCCCAGGATTCTTTGTTTGAAGCTTTGAGATTAAGTCCACTCCAAGCATAGAGTGAAAGCCCAAGTATTCATGGCCTGGAGAGAAAAAGATAAAGCCAAACATCAGCCCATCTAGACAGCTTGTAGTAAATGAATTCCATGTTGCTCTGATTACAATTCATCTGTGATTTTCTCTCCCAACCCTTCCCCTCTGCTGTGGTATCTCAGTGCCATCCTGAATGGGTAACATAGGGGGTGCCAGTGTATGGAGTGCGTGTCTGATGCAATGTCTCTCCACGGGGACAAAACACTCCAGTAACTCAAACATTAATGGCTGATTGCATCCCCAGTGATTGCTGAGACAGGAAATTGTGCTGTGTGGGGCAGACAGCTAGACCAGACCTCCCCGGGTGAACTGCCTGAGAGTGTTCTTGCTAAGGTAGACGGGCCTCATTGGGGTAATTCCCTGCCTCCTTATGAGGAAACTGGCACCAAAGCCCAGGGACTAATTGGCACACAGATCATTTGACTTGTAAAAGGGCCTCTGCATTTTATAGCTCACATATCTACTGAGGGAAAATCTCAATAATGCTGTCCTTTTTTTCACAGGGAGCCTTTCTGACTCCATCCTTTCTGCGGGATACCCAGGGCTGAGCCATAGTGCCAGGACTTTTTGGATATGTGTTCATCTCATTGTCAGTCCTGGTGTCTGTAATTCAATTTGAGTGTCAGCCTGTGCTACACACTCACCATGTGTGCTCTTGCCCGTTCCTTGGGGCCCCTGCTCCACGTCCAGAGGCGTGGCCATGATGTGTGTGCGTGCATCTGGAGTGTGTCCCGCCCACCTCTGACACCCGTAGACTGCAGTGTTGTTACCACCTGTGTTTCAAGTCGGACCTGTGTTCTCTACAAAGCCCTGTTCTCTCAAACACTGACTTCTGCCAGTGCACATGTCACATGTCCTGGGGAAGGCCCCCATTTACACCAGCACCACTCAACCAAATGGTCAGGGAAACTGAGGGGCACCCTTCTCTTTGTCAGTGCCCTACTCATACACCAGTGTTTCTAGTGGGTCATCTCCTAAGTACAAAGTAGCAGAAAATAGCTTTTCCTCCCTCCCTGATAGAATCCCCAAGATGTCTTTAGTTCTTTATTTGGTGGCCCATGAAATATTTCTAAGACAGTTCTGTTCTTTATGCAGTGACATTAGCTAGCTGTATAAGGAATGTGCATTTGGAATGCACTCTCAGAGTAATAAAATTGGACAAGATCTTAGAGATTTTCAATCCAGACTTCTAGCTCAAGGGACACAGGCCAGTATAATAACTGCTTCCCACATGATGTAGAAATTTAGGCACTTGAAATATGGCTCAAAATTTGAAATGAGCAATCGTTGTAAAATACTAACAGAATCAAACAGCTGGTATTTAAAAAGTGTAAGATGTCATTCATTTTTAGTTATTGATTTTTAGTCATAAGAATATTTGGCTACGTTAAATAAATTTCATGGGATTTCTTCAGGTGAGAGAAGTCATTTGCACTGTATTTTTGTGAGACTACATTAGTCTATAGAGTTTCAGATATGACCGCCCATCTTGATTTTGGGATGGTTTCAATTATAAGAAAATTCTTAGTTAAAAAAAATCGTATATCTTAAGGTTTAAGAAGTTATTTGACATTTGGAATTGATGGCTTTCCTTCGAATGCTGATTCCTATTTATTTGGTAGATGGTTCTTCAGATTAAAAGTAAACCCAACAGTACCAACTCTCCAAAAGTAGTCTTTACACTTCTGAAAAAGTATTTTGATCAATAATGTGTGTTTCACAAAACTATAAAGTGTGAAGCATTGTTTAGTGATGGTACTAGCCTAGAAAAGGTGACCTCTCCATCCCAGTTTGAGATTTCAGTTTCAGGCATAGTGTCCCACCTCTATGTAGACATAGACATATATAACACATACAACCTACCTGAAAGACCTTTAGAGTAGTCTCTCTTCTAAAAAGCTATCCTTGATGTGGAGGAGGCAGAGTCACCCACTGGAACGAGAAGCAATAAGATGGAACCATGTCCCACAAGCTTGGCTGTGTGTTTATTTCCAGGAGCCAGAGGTTAGTGAATTAAAAAGCGTGCAGCCCTCTAACCATGGCATCTACCTTCCTTCGGACACCCAGGAGCATGCGGGATCTGGGAGGGCATCCTCTATGCCACGTCTGACTGTGGATCCCCAGGTAAAAAGCAACCACCACTTACCACATGCAGTAGCATCCTAGGCTGTTTTGAATCAGTGGGTTATAAAGTAACATCTGATATTTTCAGGTGAGCCCTTGACCTACCTTCACTACCCCCCCCCCACCTTAAGCAAAATCTGGTTCATGGACTAGCGCTGCCTCCTTGACAGCAACATCCTCAAGACTCAACCAGCTATGCCAGTTCTATTTTCATAGATCTCTCGGTATAGTTCCTTCCTTTTCCATTCCCTGGCTCTTTCAATAAATATGCAATCACCTACATATGTAGCTCTGTGTCAGGACTGTCTGTCCTAACCAGTACAGGCCACGCCTCATTTCTTTGTCTGTTTTCCTGGCTTCTCTTTTCCGTCTGTCTGTCTCACATCCACTTTTAACAGAGACAGGAACCTTGCGGATCTGGTTTAACATTTGTAGCAAGTCAAAATGGTAGAGCTAAGACAGGGCAGGGGGGCACTGATAAGAGAGCAATGCATTCTTTATAGATGCTAAAGTCATAGGCTCTCCTATTCTCCACTGGTAGGGTGGGGCCTTCTCTGACCAGGGCAAAGACATAAATATCCTGGTGTAGACTTCTGAACTGCCTCATATATTTAAAAGAGGCTGCAAGTCCTGGCTGCACCCCTCTTGTAGGTGGCTCTGGGAGGGGTTGGGTAACAACCCCTGCTTACTCTCCTGAGCACAAAGGGAAGACTCTAAGTCAGTCCCCAGGAACAACATGACATAAAGATATGTTTAGCAGTCTCCTCCAGCTTAAGTCTGAGCAAGGGGGAATCTAAGGGATGTTACCTTTTTAGAGTGGTTACAGTTTTCAGTCTTCAGTAATCTCAGTCCTACGTCTGCACTTTTAAATCCCTTCAGTAGTTAATCTATACTTGTGTTCCTCGGGGGGCTTGTGTTTCTAGGTGGTGACAGACCCCAGCTCCATGAGACGATCCTTTTCCACCATTCGGGATAAGCGTTCCAACTCTTCATGGCTGGAGGAGTTCTCCATGGAGAGAAGCAGTGAAAACACCTACAAGTCCCGTCGTCGGAGTTACCACTCCTCCCTGCGGCTGTCAGCTCATCGCCTGAACTCAGACTCAGGTGGGAAATCTTCCCTGTTTGCCCTGACTGTCCATTCTGGCAAGAGCTGTTAATCATGGGAACAGCATTCAGATACAGATAGCCCCTTGGTGAAAGTATCCTAGCTGACTCAGATCCCCAGACAAAGCCATCTCTGGTCTTCACAAAAGCTGATGTGATTCCCTTCTTCCAGAGGAGGGCTGTAGCATTCGTTGCCACTGAGACTTTCAGGTGACCTTCTGCAAAGCCACTGGGGTTGCGCAGGTATTAGAGACCCAAGAAGGAGCTAGGCCTTAACTACCTTAACTACCAACTACACTTCAACCCTGGTAGTGCTGCCTCTAAAAACCAAAACTCAAGATATTAAAGAACAGGGGTCCTATTGGTCAAAAGCATTAGAAAAGTCATTGATCTGGTTTAGCCTTTTTATGTAACTAGATGAGGAAACTAAGATTAGCAGGCAGTGATGTACCCCATAGCCAAAGGCCAGTAAGTGACAGAATTCGAACTAGAACTGCAGTTCTTTGACTTGAACCCCAGGGTTCTCCTTTCTGATACTACGTCAGCTGTGCCACTATTTTAGTTCTTAACAATATCTTAATTCCCCTTCACTGGCACCTCTCCCCCCTCCCACCCACCAAATGTTAACCATGTTTAGGACTTGGGGACTTCTTGGGCCACACTGTTGGCAAAAACTCCATCTCATTCATGTCTCAGTTAAGAACCTTCCGCACCTATCTTTCCAGTGGCAAATTGTATGCTCACCTCTTTGTAAAAGGATGCTTCCCCAGCCTTTCTCTCCTGCCTCCCTTTCAGACCACTTGCTGACATACCTGGAGAGGCCAGGATTCCTTAGGGTCCAGGTGGTAGGCATTGAGACTTTTCTGTCATCCATGATGGGGATGAACTAGGTTACAGTTGCTTTTGTCATCTCTTACAGGCCACAAGTCTGACACCCACCACTCAGGAGGCAGAGAGAGGGGACGGTCAAAAGAACGTAAGCATCTTCTTTCTCCTGATGTCTCCCGCTGCAATTCAGAGGAGCGGGGGACCCAGGCTGACTGGGAGTCCCCAGAGCGTCGCCAGTCAAGGTCTCCCAGTGAGGGCAGGTCACAGACGCCCAACAGACAGGTGAGCATGGGCAGGGAAATTGGGCCTTCTGCAGAGAGGGGCAAGGGTGGTCTGGTCACACATTGTCGGTACATATTGTGAGCACATTTGAGCCCCACACAGACTTTAGTTTCATAGGAAACTATATCCATTGTGCATGGAGCTCTGTTGCTTAATATTGTGTACTCAAGAAATGACAGCTTCACAGACAATAGTCCCCTAAGAACAAAGATGTGATCATTCCATCTCAGTCTCCAGAGTTACAGAGTCAGCCCAGATAAACTCACAAATATCTCAAGTAAGATTTGTGAGGGAAGGGTTGTCCTTGAGCCAGAGAAGTGTTCAGTTGCATGGGCCTTAGTGTTAGTTAGAATGATGACTCATCTTGCAGCCCAGGACTCCAACATCAGGTGACTCAGTTTCATTACCTAGCTAACCAGAGCTGCGTAGAAACATTTTCTGGCTTATCTTCCTCCTCCCACCCCTGTCTTCCTTTTAAGACTCTTGAGTTCAGGTGGCACCCAACAAGGAGGAGAGGAGTACCTGTGAGAGTGGTGGTTTTCAAGTTCCAGTGCAGAACAGAGTCAAAGGGCCTGTCCTGGCTGCATGTTCTTGGACCCTCATGAGTATTCTATCTCTGTAGTGAGAGCCCCTCATGGTAACACCCAGAAGTCTGCATTTGGCTTATTATTTGGACATTGTGAGCAGATAATTTATAAGGTCCATTTATCAGCATCTGGACTCAGTTACCTTGGAGAACAGGTGAACATGGGGGTATAGAAGCTGAGTTACCCTCAGCAAGCCACTGTAGACGGAGGCCAAAAGATGGGAACATACTTACAATTTAGCTTCCCAAGAAAGGTTTCAGAGTACCCCTCAAAAAACTCAGTTACCTTTCACAGAGTGGTATTTCTCAGAAGTCTGAAATCTTTCAGTGTGCCACGTGCTAGGCAGACAGCGCTTCCTGATCCTTGCTTTTCACAGTTTGATCCATGAACTGCAGCACCCGGGAACACGATAGAATCACAGAAGTTCAAGCCTCAGCCCAGACCTCCTTGGTCTGCAACTGAGCAACAGCACAGTGACCGTATGCATGCTGGCAGTCGCCACACCCTGGTTCAGGTGGTTCTTATCACTCAGTCTCTAACCCCACATCCCTGAGTGGGTATGAGTTCGAGTAGAGGGGCCTCTGTCGCCCAGAGCCAGAGCTCTCTAGGAAGTCTTGGGGCTCCTACAGGGTCCCCAACAGGGACCATTTAATTCTTCAAACTGGTCATGTCTCTCCACTCTGCAGGGCACAGGTTCCTTGAGTGAAAGCTCCATCCCCTCCATCTCGGACACCAGCACCCCAAGGCGAAGTCGTCGGCAGCTCCCACCTGTCCCTCCAAAGCCTCGGCCCCTCCTTTCCTACAGCTCCCTGATTCGACACACAGGGAGCATTTCTCCTGCTGATGGCAGCGAGGGTGGCTCCCCACTGGCCTCCCAAGCTCTGGGGAGCAGCGAGGCTGGCCTGACCGAGTCTTCCAGCTCCCGGCACGCACAGCAAGGCCAGCATGCCTCCCCACAGCGCTACATCTCCGAGCCCTACCTGGCCCTGCACGAAGACTCCCACACCTCGGACTGTGGTGAGGAGGAGACACTCACCTTCGAAGCAGCTGTGGCTACCAGCCTAGGTCGCTCCAACACCATTGGCTCCGCCCCACCCCTGCGGCACAGCTGGCAGATGCCCAATGGGCACTACCGACGGCGGAGGCGTGGGGGGCCTGGGCCAGGCATGATGTGTGGAGCTGTCAGCGACCTCCTAAGTGACACGGAAGAAGACGACAAATGCTAGAGGCTGCTCCCCCCTCCGATGCATGCTCTTCTCTCACATGGAGAAAACCAAGACCGAATTGGGAAGCCTGTGCAGCCCGGGGGGGAGGAGAGGGAGGAGGAAGATGGAAGGACACCATGCAATGGCAGAGGAGAAGAAGGAAAAGAAAAACCAGTCAAACCCACCAAATTGCTTTATTTCCCCTTTGCAAGACGGGCACTGCCATAGTTCTGCCTCTTTGCTGGGGAAAGAAATCCAAGAACACGGAGGGTTATTCCCACAGGAGAAGGGACACGAGGATGGCTGTGCTTCCCCTTGCCTCTTCCCACTTTTCTACAAGCTGTGGAGGGATCGCGCTGGCCTGTGTCTGTGCTTACTGCCCCGGGAAGCCCGGAAGACTTTCTGGCTCTACACTGGGGAATCGTCGAGACTGTGGGAGAGCAATCCCCTCCCTCCACCGCACCACTGCCCCTGGGGCACTGCAGCAGCATCTCATACTTCGAAGTTCCTGTGACTTGCTGTGCCCAAGATGCACAACTGAGTTCAGGAGCGTCAGCTACCCGGGGTGGGAGAAGGCAGGGAGGGAGGACAAACTGCCATGGAAGGGGTCAGGGTGCTGTAGCAGCAGCAGCCAGGGCTGGTCTGGATGAGCAAAGCCATAGCCCAGTAGCCATGCCATGGAGGAGAAGCGGTACTGGTGGGAGCAGGCCTGTTGGTGCACGGCAGGTGCTGTGAGTACCAGGACAGGCTAAGGAGGTCCCCGGGGCCACAGAGGGGCCTGCGGCTCTGGTTAGGGTCACTTTGGAGAAGCATTTAGTAGCCCTAGGACCAGGGTACCAGCTGAAGAGAGTGGAGACCCAGGATGGAGTCCCTGTCAGGCTTTCCCCCTGTAGATGCCGGTCATGGGGGGATGCTGAGGGTGGGCTAAGTGTGGCCGGGGGACTTAGGCAGAGTCTGTTTTCCGACCAGCACTCACTCTGGTTGTGGACAGTGCTGCAGTCGCCCTGGTACACAGTGGCTCAGAACCCAGACAGCCAAGTGTCAGAGGCCCGGCCTTCCCTGCCATTCCCCTGAGAGGACCACACCTGTACACGTTGCCTAGCAGGGATGCCTGCAGAGATGGGCAAGGCCAAGAGTGAGAGACAAGAGCAGCTTCCATGAAAGTCAGTCTGCAGTTCCCCCAGGACCTCCTGCAAGGAGGGGCCGATGGTGGGCAACTTTTGCAGCTTGTTTATGGTTGTGGGCGGGTTGTCAGGACACTTTAAGGTTATTAGTAAATATACCTCAGCTTCAGCCTGGGCTGCTCCTTCTAGCAAAGCAGGCTCTGATGGGGCCTCATCACACAAGGTGATGAGAAACCAGGCCCCGGAGGCCTGACTGTTTCCCTGGGCCAGCACTGATTAATCCCTCTCTAGAGCAAGAGCTGGACAGACAACAGCCTTAGATCACTATGTCATTCCTCCCCTTCCCCCCATCCCAAAGGAAGGCTCAAAGGCTCAAAATGGGGTTCCTTACAGCTAGTCAGTGCCCCTCTGTCTAGATCATCCACCGACCGGAACATGGCACTGTCATTGTCTGGCGGAGAGGCCCCGTCCCTGAAAGTCCTCATCACCCCCAGACCCATCACAGTGGTAGAGATCACCCTTTTTCAGCTAAGCATCAGGTAGAATCTGTATCCCAGGACTCTCCCTGGAGAGACTCCGAGACCCTGGACAAAGACCACAGTGGATAAGCACCTATTTGATCCTCCTCCAGCCCAGATAGACTCTGGAGTAGGAGCATTTGGTGGTTGCTATTTATCTTATAAGACCTCTTTTTTTCTGAGGAAATTTTGGTTTGTAGTTTTCATTTGGGTTGAAATAGTTACATCAGCCCTCAAAACCAAATCCAATCATGTGGCTGCAGCACCATCATGGCTCCATCTTCTAGTGATGGAGCTTCATGACCCACAGTCAGCCCCCGAACCAAAGTTGTCCCCAGGCAGGAGACTCATGAGGCATAGACAATGGCCTCCCACTCATGCACCCTCTTCCACTGTCACTTTCCTCTTCTGCTTGGCACCTGCGTGCAGGAGGGCAGCTGGAAACGTGAACATGACTACGAACACCCCGATTCCAACAGACATAAGATTACGTAAGACTCAGATGATGGGCCTTGCAGCTTTGGAAAGGTTTCCTCTGCTCAGCATCTCCTGCCAAAGTGCTGCTATGGGCTGCTTTGTGTGTGCAAAATTGCTTTCTTCCACCTTGGAAATACAGCTTTCCCTAGGGACAGACCTGCAATGGGCTGGCCAGTCTGAGCAAGTGTGTCTATTGCGCCGTGTGTTGAGAAAGAATTGAAGTGATACCTTATGCCGTTTCAACACTAGGAGAAATTTAGTCCGGCAGAGCAATTACTAGAAATGGAATTTGTCTGCACGCAACATTACAAACACTAAATTGACTGTGCCAGCTAGACACCCGAACTCCTTAAACTCACAAATAAGCATTTCAGTCTGAGTAACAACGCATAAAGCATCAGAGACTGGTCACTGACCAACACCTGAGTTTTTCTAGTACTAATGAAAACTTCTGAATTGTTTCCTTTATTCCACTCTGCTGACCCAGGGAATTGGGTTTCTTCTCCCTTAAACTGTACTTACCCTTCTATGAAGACCAGGAGAACAAGTATTTTTTTCTATTAAGGATATCATAATGTAATGATTTCCTTCCATCTCTGAATAGATATGCATCAACATTCCCTCCAATAGTGGCTAAGATAGACCTGCTAGGTACCAGATTCCACCTCTTCTCATCCCTTGAAAAGAGGTCTCTTTAGATGTCAAAATCATCCTCTCTGGATTAAACACTGGTAGCATCCCAAACACCTCTCAGCGAAAGAAGGCTTAGTTAATACAGTAGGGCCCTCAGAGGGACTTCTAGCTATGAGTCCAGTTTGTTTTGCTAATATTAATCTCAATCATCTCCTCTGAACAAGAAACAGGGTGTGAAAAGGAGGAGGAGGAGGAGGAGGAGAAAACCATCCCAGGGAGGTGTTCACACTGGATTTGTGTTCGCCTCTCACTTTAGACTCCAGACAGACTCTGGGTGGGGAATTCTGATGTCTGCCCCCTCCCTCCCATCACCAAGAAGGCAGAGCACGGGCCAGCCTTCAACACAGGGCAGTACCTCAACACAAGCCCAAGTTCAGGAGAGAGTGGTCTGTGCCAATAAGGGACATGTCCTTATTGTTGAGTCTCCCCAGGCACAAGGTGAGCCCTGAACACAACTGCCCAATAGGGGCCTGTCTCATAGCCAAAGAGTCTCTTTCCCTCACTCAGCATCCTCTGCGGGTACTGATCACCCAGAACACACTTCTCTGGAACTAAACTCCAGATGTTTTGAATCTTTTACTCCCTTGACTCTGGCTATTGCAAAGAAAACCCCATCTTCTACCATTCAGCCAGCTAAGGTATCCCTTGCCTACACCCCTCCCCAGATACCCACGTGTGAGCCCTCCATTCTCCCAGCCCAGTCTCTTTGCTGCATGTACCATGACCCAAGATGGTCAAACCCACTTGATCCCAATTACTTGCTCACCTGCCTGCCTCTGCTGTCCTTTTTTGCTCTTGGGGTATGCTTTCTTCTCATGAGAAATTTGTGGGACTTCATCGGGCAACAGTCACAAGATAATCTGAAACAGAATGAATGATGTAGGGCTATTGGAAGGAGATGATGTAGCAGTGCCCACAGACTCCATAAAAGCCTGCTTCCGGAAAAAGGTCTCTCCAGACATAGCAGAAATTTTTACATAATTTTTTTTTTTTTAAGAAAAAAAAGATCTCAATCTTCCATCTATATAAAACCTCCTCTGGATACATGTTTTGGCCCAAGTTTTAGGGGGTCAAGCCCTAAAACAAGGAATAAATCAGGAGATTTAATTAAGAAATTGCTCATCTCAGTTATAAATATGCCAGGATGTTTATAAAGGTATGCAGACAACAGGAAAGGAACAGATTGTCACCTAACTTGCAAGATTTTTGTGAAACTTGAAGGTTAAGAAATTTCTGCTGGTTTTGTGTGTTATTTTAATCAGTTCCGTGGCCATTATACTTTGAGACCCTTAAGGTATGGTGCTGAAAGAACTGTGGTGAGGAGACTCCTGTTCCTGCTTTGGGGTGGGTTCTTCCTCCAGGGAGTCTTTGCCCAGGAGATTCAGGAGAGGACTTGAAGAAAAAGGGGGTCCTGATAAGAGGCCAATTGAGATGTGATGATTTAACCTCATACAAGTGCTCCATTGGACAAACATGCTGAGTCATTATCACTTAAGTATCTCCACATTGAGACTCTTTAACAAAAGTCTGGCAGAAGTAACTCAGGAGTCAGGAACTGACCTACGAGGTGGATCAGAGATCCCACATTAATGAGCACTACCTGTGGCTCTGTCTGTATTGTTTCCCCCACCCCGGTGGTTCTGCACTGGGGCCAAGTCTGCCCCAGCAGAGCAACAGCTGGTGGTTCCTCTGCCAGCTGCTGGCTACAGACACCTCAGGAGACCGTTAGCCACCATGTGCTACCACACACCTGTAAGAAAACATAGATGTGTCATCAATGGCACAAAAGACTGGAGTCAGAACTGTAGGTTTCTGGGGGCTATCCTTCTCTGCCTTGAATGCTTTTTACTTTAAATGTCAGAGGCATAGGCATCACTCCATGCCAAAGATACCACGTTCATAGGTGGTCCCCAACTACCGAAGGCCCAGGAAGCTTCTCTCTAGCCAACTGGTTGAAAAGTGTTGGGGATGGGGGACTCAACAGTTTCAGGGGGGCTGAGGATGGGAGGGAAGCAAATGGCCACTTTTGTCGTCTTGCTTCTATGGGGTGGGAGGTGGGGCTAGTATCTTGAGCTAATTGCAAAAAGATGTTCTAATAAGCCATGCTACTATGTAAATACATTATTGAGTTTTGAATTAATACTTCTGGGCATATGAAAGAATTAAGTAGGTCAGGTAAAAAGAGTTAAGGGTATTTATGTTTCTGTTTGTATTGTTTGGGGGGATTTTTTTGGTAAAAGGCCTACTCCAGAAAAGCAAAGAAGAATTGATTTGCTCTACAGAGGTTCTGAATCAGCATTCTTTTGGGAATTAAATTCCATCAAATTTAATGATAACACTGAGTAAAAAAAAATCTGAGGTTATCTAGTACCAGCTCTGTTCTCTCTCTGGTTTCCTTTTTGTCTTTCTCCTTGTAACTCAGCCTCTGTTTCTTCTTTCTCAATCCATATCTAAGGTCTCTTCTCCTAGGAACTTAAAATATAACCTATACTGATGATCTGCATGGAAACTATTGAAAGTGAAATATTAGAATGGATACAGACTCTTTTCAGGATATCTTTAACCAATGAATATAAAGTTTATGTCTTAATGAGAAAATAATTTTTAAAGTAGAGTAATAAGGTAGATGGAAATTACTGGAAGTTAAAAATAGTCCATTATTTTCCAGCCTTCTGTACTGACCTGTGCCTTCAGTGAGGGTATTGCACCGCTTGACTATCCCTTGTCAGAAAGATGGAAATACTAACACTTGGCTAGTTGATGTGTCAGATGCTTGTAAATAACACATCATTTAAAACACATAGTCTCCATAAATCGATTCAGGTAACTTCCACTCCTTGTATCTCCACTTAGGACATATATTCTTGGCATTGCTATAAGTGTTTAATTTTTTTTTTTGAAGAAACTGTGTGGAATCTGAATTCAAGATTTAAGTCCATACTACTCTTCCCAAGTTCTCGTCTCACTTTCCATCTAATAGTAATAAAATTAATACTTGTTTAAATTCAGGAAGGCAATGGAGTTTTCCTGCTCAGAGTTTCTCCAGATGGACTCATAAGCCAATCTCAGATAAAATAACTACACATACACACACACACACACACATTTAGGAGCCTCACTGACACCTCTTTTCCATCCTAGTACCAGAAATCTGAATGAGTCTTTTCTCTCTTTTGTTGTGCTGTTTGTCAGAGCTAGGAACAGACCTCTTTCTAGATTCTGGAGCTGAGTTTTAGAATTTGTGCCAAGTGGTACCACTTCCTCCTCTGTTCACATTAGAGGGGCACCCCCCAAAAAAAGAAAGTAAAAGTTGCCAAATCCAAATTTGAGTTGGTCACTTAGTTGTCTTTCTAGGACTCTGATTTCTTATATCCTATACTACAAAAGAACCATCGCTCAAAACTAGCTTATTATAAATCTCTAGAAGGGATAAGCAAGAAAAACACTCCAAAATTTTAAAGTGCCATTAATCAATTTTTTTAAATAAAGGTAATAGGAAATGAGGGCTAATCAATGTAATCTAACTGCCAATCAAAGTATACAGTAGTTCTGGTCTTAGTTACATTTGATATAGAGTTGTAGAACACTAAGCAGATCCCAGCAGATTTAGCAAAAACATTCGTATTGAATTTTCATGGCTACCAATGGGGATATACTTAGCCTGCAAGCCAAACTTCAATCAGTGTTTTTCTATCCTGGTGTTTTGTGAATCAGCCAAAATTTATACAAAACCACCCTAAGTGCTGCAATTGCAGAGGGACCTCCCTCTCGGTGATATTAGAGAACAGTCCAACTCCACTCAAACCAAGTCCAAAATTTGGAAGGCGTCCAGCAAAACAAATTGAGGAGAAAAATCTAATGCACCCGTGAACTTGGCATGTCCTAACAAGGACAGCTGGGGTAAAGGCTGGGAGGAGAAGCTATGGAACTAAGGTTGAAGTTGAACACAGTGAGGCCCAGAAAGGGAAGGTGGGGGGCTTTGACATGGGTATCTTACCTGGCATCAATTTTTATACTTGGACCATGTTAGCACGATAATGGATCTCCAGGGTTTCTTTCCATAAAACTCTCTTATAGCAGTGGAGTTGAAGTCCTCGGAGGATTAGCAGATCCCTGAAAAATGCGTTCACATCTGGGAGATGGAGAGACAGGAGGTTCTTGCTTTAAGACAGCTGGAGACAATCTTACAATCTTTATTCTTCAATGGGGTGGTGACCACGGTGGAGCGATTTCAGATCTTCCTAGTGGTATAAATGCCCTGGAACAGAAGAGGGTTGGTAAGCGGAACTAGGGATGAGCTTTATAAGGAATAGATTTCAAACTTCACAGGGTGCACTGGTATTGGCCCCAAAGGATAACCTCAAGTGGGTATGGTCACAGGGTGTGTAGGTCACACCCTCTGTCCTTTGGGACCTAAGGTCAGGCCATTCCCTCTGGTTTACTCTTCAAGGATGAGCCTGTCACATGGGATCAAGAGGGAATTGGGTGCTCTGCCTCTGGATGTTAAAACGCTGCCACCTGCATTACCACACGTGACAGTCACGACGCATAGGACACTTCTTACGGGCATCATCCATGGCAGCGAACCAGCCGGGTGCCCCTTCAGTGCTACTGCTGAATGGCCTGGTGCTGGCCGGTCCAGAGGACCGATGCATTGTTCCCAAGGCCAGGGCTCAGCACTGCATGTTGACCAGGTGGATACCCTGTAATATAAATGCTCGTTTGGATCCAAAAGGAAAATCATTAAAAACACAAGAAAGAACTATGTTTTTTTTTTTTTTTTTTTTTTGGGGGGGGGGGTGGTGTCAAAGAAAAGAATAAATAAAATCTTGTAAAGAATGAATTGGCCTGATTCCCCTCACTTGCTATGCTTATTTGCTGTTACTAAAGAAGAAAGCCCATGAGTGTGTGGCCTCACCAGGACTGGGGGCAAGTGGTTGGAACCCTGAGGTGTACTCAGCCCAATGAGTTATGTGAACTTTCAGAGTTTCTCCAAGTCCTAAGGACATCCTGGCCCTGGAAAATTTTATTCAAAGTGTATTTTGTCTTTGAGAAAAGAAAAAAAGATCTGGACAAACTGGTTTCCTGAGTTAAAGTAGGTTTTCTGATCAGAAGAGTGTCTTTAGAATCTCTTTATGGGACATGGGGCTTCATGATTAGACACCAACTTCCTCTCCTAATAAGTAGCTTATGGGACACTAGCTGCCAAGTTCAGGAAGGAAGTTCAGAACTTCCAGCACCCCAGAACGGACTGCTGACTGGCCTTTCCTTCTGCTGCGTACAACTTCTCATTCAAGCTCTAGCAGAAGGAAGGAAAGGAGCAGTTGGGGTAGGGGCAGTAGAACCACTGATTTCTCCTGAAAACACCAACTTAGAGTCCTAGTTATGGCTTTACTATCCTAATCTGGGCCATTCTTTTATGAATTAAATAGAAGCCAGCATTCTAGGGTAAGTTCCCCGTTTCTGCAGTCAATCAAAGATAGCTTCACAAGTGCTAAGATAGATGATTTTAATAAGAATTAGCTTATAATTAAAACCATCCAAAATTGTGGTTGGTAGCCAATTATAGTCCCTTGGGGGCTGAATTAGAAATCTCTAAAATGACATTCACCTCACAAATTTTGTGTGATTTTACAAACTAATTTCTTTGCCATGGTTTCCATAACTATTGGAACTGGGAGGATGGAATTTGAGCCGCTGTCTCCCTAACTTTGTGCTTTCATGGAGCAAAAAGCTAGCTTCTTTAGGCAAAGGAATTTTGAGTGTTATTTTTTAGTTTTCTTCTAGTCTAGACCTTAGATCCCTATACATCCCGCTAGGAAGTGCAGACAAAGAAAAGTATGCTCTGCTAACCTCCTCTCTGGCATTCCTACATTATGCCAGAAGGATCTGTGAGTTACCCTAAGCAGTTCCTCAATCTACATTTTGCTTTTAGGATATTACCTCGGAAAATTCCCCAACCAAGGTTTCAACTCCTTGAGTAAACAAAACAGTGGGACAAAGTTGTGGGTTGCTTGATTCTAAAACACCAGAAACAAGAGGAATCTGAGAGAGGGAAGAGAATAGAAACCACAAATGCAAACCCTGGGGTCAGACCCAACTGACTGCAGCAATTTACCACCATTGATTAACAGTGCAGCCTGAGTTGGCCACTTAGTCTAAAATTCACTTTGTCTTTAAAAAGGAAATAGTAGCAACTAACTCTTAGGGTAGTTTATGGAGTGCCCAAGTTTACTGATACAAAGGGAACAGTCAGTGCGTCTCCTTAAGTAGGAAGTTGGTGAAAGTAAGGTGGCTGCATCATTATGGTTTTGTCAAAGTACTGCCCCACACTTCCACACCTGAGGTAATGAACCCTTGAGTGACACATTGAAACTAGAAAAGTGTGCTGGGTAGGTGTTCCCCTTCACTTAGGAAAACACAAAGGACAATTTGATCCTTAGATTTCTAAGGAAAATGGAATAAATTAGCCTTAAAAAGCAAGCAAATAATTATTATATATCTATTTTTAAATAATGTCTCCACTCATCTCAGAAACAAGCCCTTAATTTGCTTATTCTCTGCTTCTAATTTCCATATTCATTTAATAACAAAACGAGAGAAACATTAGTGGGAGAGAGTAATTGTAAAAGTGGCAATGAAGTTAATGGCAACATTAAAAATACTGTACACATACAAACAGTGATGTTCAAGGCAATTTGAAATATACGCAACTCACAAATTAATGGCACGTGTAAGTGAAGCATAAATTCAGCATCAATGGCCTGTTTGTTACACTATTAAAAGAAGGGGGGGAAAGTAAGAACAAGCTTTATAAAGACTATTCCTATTCATGTCACTGTCAAAAGAGGTTTACATGCAAAAAAGGAAGGACATAACAAGTACTTTATTCAATAACATTTTTAAGTAGCTACTTTCTTCAAGGTGCTTTGTAGAAAACAAAGTAAACCTAAAGGCCAAATTCTTTATTTGTAAGACAGACTTGATAAAAACATAAGGTACATAAAAACAGTTGCAATTCAATGCGGGGGGCGGGGGTGGGGAAGAAAAGAAAAAGACTATTCCTAGGTGGTTATTAGAGAGTGATTAGTTTACAAGAAATCAACTCTGGATGTAAATGGTGTGGTACTTTGCAGGGCGATGCAGGGAATATTCAGGAACATTCACGATAGCTAAGTGACATGAGGCAAACCCTGACACCATCCTGGAAGAGGGCTCCTGTCTCAGCACTGCTTCTGCAGCTCTTGTCTCTCCTGCATGGAAGACTCCATGTGTGCATAAAAATAATGGTTAGGACTTGAGATTAGGAAAACACTTAGCATGGGTTTTTCAGAGACCAAGGGAGTCACTGTGAATCTGGAAAGTCAAAGTAGGCTCCTGAGGTGACCCAGTAACCCTAATACAACCTTCCAAGAAATGGGGGAGGGGAATATACATACATCCTTTGTCTTACTGTACGGAAAATTCCCTTGAGTATCTATTAGAAGCTATGGACCCTCCCCCTTGAAGAGACGACAAACATCCTCCATGTGCACCCTGGAGATTGTTCACATCCCTCCAACAATCTCAGGAGACATTGGTGAAAGACCAGTCCCTAAACAACTACTGACACTACAGAAATTCAAAAGAAGTGCTGGACAGATAAAACTATTTTGGTCTAGAAATAAAAAACTAAATCCAGGCTGAATTCCTGACCTACTGGAAACTTTGCCTCCAGTCTGAGTGGTTTGACCTGGATAGGAGAACAGAGGCTAGGTGGGAGAGGTGGAGAAAACTTGCCTCATATAAATACAGCTCAGTAGATATGCTGGCAGAGTGTTAGGTAGACTTGAGTTCAAATTCCAGCTATGCATGGAATATACCCTGCCATCTTCTTCAGCCTATAGCCCTTGTTTTCCTCAATTGTAGAATTAGGATAGCAAGATCAATCTTGCATAATTTTATATAGGGTTAGATTTTACAACATACACACACAAACACACACACAGAGAATGGTACCTGTCATAAAAGATAATAAAACATGATTATTATCTTGAATCTGTTGACTCATTCATTATTATATCAACCACTAAGGCTTCACCAAGTGAAGCAGTGTCCTTGAGTTGTCAAGCCTAATGAAAGCTACAGATGAGAAAGCACTTACTCCACTAGTGTGATTCTTGGAGGATGGAGTAATTTCACCATGGAAGCCTCTAAATGTGACTCAGGAGAGTCACAGGTATCTGAGCTGTCATTTGAGCTGAGACCTGAATAATGATAGGGTTTGTTGTGTCACAGAATGGGGAGAACAATATTGGGAGGTGGGGGGAGCATGTGTATATAAGTCAAGGGAAGACCTTTGAGAGGACATCTGAGGGAATATGACTGGAGCATATAGGGAGAGCTCATCAGCCAGGTTTAGAGTTTAGCCTTTATACAACCCCTGTATTGGCCATAACAATGGCAAAAACTAAATCATGTCACATAGAAAAATGAAACCCAGTTTGCTCACCAGAACAAGAAAGTGATCCCATGTAAGGAAAGATCACATAGGATCCTGTGGAGACTCAAGCATCTCCTCTTTGTTTCATGACCATGGTGCTGAGCTGCACTGGTCTAGATTGATCAGAAGAGCCAGGGTAGATGTCAGCAAGGGCACTTATCATCAGACTTGAAGACATACTTCACTGATGGAGCCTGCACAGGGAGTCCTGTGGCTCCCCAATCTAATACCATACAGAATCAGTCAATCCCTGCAGTTCAAGCAAAGGCATCTGGAACCTTTTGACCTGTGACCCTCTTTAACCCCAAACTATCCTGAGGACAGTGAACAGCCACTGAAGAAGTCTGAGGCAGAAGAATGACAAGGTCAGATTTGTAGACAAAACAGAACACTTCGGCTGTAAGAGAGAGAATGGGGTCCAAGAGCAAAATCCACTGTAGATGGCAGGTGAGGAAAACTTAGGCTGATGACAGCAGAGATGGGAAGGAAGCAGGAGACAGAATGGAGATCAGCTTAGGGGAGGCATAGACAGGATTTGTGATTGACTGGTGTGACATGGTCTTTGTTCCACAAATAAGGAGAGTTAGTTGAGATGGCCTATTTATTTCCTTTTGCTACTGCATAAAACTATACAAATTGTGGCTGAGAACATACGCGTGTATTCTCTTACAGTCTGGAAGTCAGAAATTCAAAATCAGTGTCGCTGGGCTAAAGTTAAGGTATCAGCACAGCTGATTCTTTCTGGAGTCTCTAAGGGATAATTCGTTTCCTTAGTTTTTCTAGTTCCTAGAGGTCACCTATATCCCTTGGCTGGTAGTCCCATCCCACTCCAACCTCTGCTTCCAGCATTACACTGACTTTCCTAACTCCTCCTTTGTTAATCAGATAAGAAAGGGCATATTACATCTGTTCACATAAATAATCCGGGTGTCTCCATCACCAACTTATACATTTGCAAATTCGTTTTTGCCATGTAAGGTGACATTTTCATTTTCTGGGAATTAGGGTATGGGTATTCTGTGGGGACATTTCTTCAATGAACCACAGAGGGTGTCCTTTATTACTCTGTGCCTCCCAGGGGAAATCCATGAACCTGCCCTCTGCAGGGTGACTTGATAGCAGATGCAGCTCCAACACACACCTGTTTAGTTTCTTTAGAACACTTCTCACTGGTGAGACAAGGACCCAAACAAATTGAACCAAGGCTTCATTTTTCAACAAGAAAATCCAGTGTCAGAATAGTAACAGTAGTCACATTACAGTACAGAAGTTTGATTTATGTTGCCAAAGTATTCTTTGCATTGTCCAAATATGCCAGTGGTTCCTTCCTATGTTTAGAAATATGACTGAGTTTACAATAAGCTGATTCATTAACACTGAGGCTCACACCTGAAACGTAAGTGAGATATACCTCAAATGTCTGTATCAAAAGAAGCAAAGGAGTTGCCAGGATAAAACTGGTTAACCAATTCTTGAAAAATCTATATGCAAATCTACTTGCAATATGAAGTCTTTTTGCCAGGAACTCTTTTCCAATCCTTTTTCTTTGCTTTGCTACTACAGGACATTTAGTAAAAATAGAAGGTCTGCACAGTAGATTGTAATTGTCAATAGTCTCAGAATCATACTTCCTAGAATCAGTTCAGAAGAAGTCATCTTTCATGGACCTGAGTGCTTACT
>PVHY01009068.1:0-58227 GCA_004024945.1 Uropsilus gracilis
AAAATATAATCAATGAAAGATTGAATCAATTTACTCATAAAAGTTATTAATATAACATAAAGCATGTATCTCTTTTTGTCCTGTTATAATTAGATAGAAGTAAATATGTTAAGGTAAATTCTTTCACCCATCTTCTGGATCTCATATCCTCTTTTTCATACTGTTTTTATAGGCTTCTTCCCAACAACACGCTGCAACATTTTTTTCATATAGGTAGACAACTTTCCACTCTACATTTGAAGATTCCTTACAAATACCACCCCTACCATATTGAAAGAAACATACTCCATTCTTTTTCCATTCAATTATCCCTATAACATTATCAATTCACTGAAACATGTGCTGCCTTCACTTCAAGACTCACAGTAATTATCCACAATAAGCTCTTGCCAAAAATATCAATTATTTTTGCTAAATTATTGAATTACTTTCAATTGTTACCATATATGACCTCCTAATAGTACTTGGAAATTTTAACAATCCCCTCTTTTCCAAACCAGTGCATCCTATAGCATAACCCTGCTATGATTTAACTCCAGTTTTAATTCCCACTGGTTATACTTTGATTTTTCTTTAGAATATTGTATGTTTATATATAGTATATAAAAGACAAACAGACATTATTAATGATTGAGACTGAAGTGGATATTGTAGAACATGAATCCTGGAATAGACTGACAGAGGGAAAAAGTTGAGATTTCAAATATTTGAAATCAAAAAATAATTTGAAAGTAAAGTATTATTAAGTAAAGTATCCAAAAGATGGATAATGATGATCAAATTAGAAGTTTAAACTTAATGTTACAGAGATGAAAATATTTTGGTGTTTTTTAGATATTAATTTGGATAGCAAATTGATTTGGGATAAAATCAATAGTTATGGCAACGTGGAGGTTAGGATGCTAATAAGCTGTATTGTTATATATTGTCTTCATTGGCACTGAAATTATCTAGAACTGAACTATTTAGAATTACTAGAATTGACAGAACTTTCAGTGGCTAGAAATAGTAACCCCTACACTGAACACTTCAAGGAATAATTGTAGATGATATTATGGTAGATATAAGCTCCAATAACATATGCAAAATGTTGCTTTCTTTGTATTTACAAATAACTTTGTTCTAAATTCAGACCCCTATTGAATTTGAATCATGAAATTTAGTAGTAGAACAAAAAGTGTATACTGCATGACTATGTAATAGTGTGATTATTATGAGAAAAAATATAGACAAATTGTTATCTTGAATAAGTTTCATTACAAACTAGGCAGAATCAAGCTACTGTCTCTTTTGTCTTTCAAAAATTATGAGCTACTTGGTATCTGAGAAGATTATTCCCAATCCATGGTTATCAGAACATTCTCATGAAGTTTTTTGCTGAAATATTCAAGCCACTTGGTTAGCCTTAGGTTGTTGGAATTCATTCTCTCTAGCTTAAAATGAAATGATTGACTTTGCTCCTTCCATGCTCACCATGAAGCATTACCCTCTTTATTCTACCATCAGGAATCTCCACAACTGCTGTTGTCTCAGAAACTCAAAAAGCATTTTGAGATAGGAAATATTTTCAAATAGTCTTCTGCAGTAAGTTCCCAGTGGACTCAGAGGGTTCATCCAAGTCTCCTTTTTCACCTAACTATGTATGTCTAATCTCTAAGCATGTACTTTGGTGGTATTCTGGAAGTGAAACTTTTCTTGGAGGTCAACTCTTCCTAACAGTCTTTCTAAAACACATGCTGGGAAAGATGTCTCCCTTGGGCTGCCTTTGCCTTCAGTCAGCATTTGCTGAATTGACTTTAACTTTTAGCTGTAATACATTTTTCCCAATCCTGCTTTTATTATCAAAATACTACCTAGAGAGAAAATTCTTTGAGCATTAATGTTCTATCATGTTACCACCCCAAACAACAACAACAACAACAACAACAACATTTCTATTGAATTTAACTATCAAAAATCAAACTCTTGGATTTCAAAGAGGTTGTTGCTGCTCTGGGCTTAATAAAATCTATTTTAATGATTCAGTAGATTTCTTAATTTTTTTTAGCTTCATTGTTTGCTTCTGTACTAGATTGATAAAAGCCTTTGGATCAGGGGTAGAAGTTGGTATTTAGCAAGAAAAATGCAGGGGTGAAATACCCCTTGTTAAGTGGGTAAGGACATTATCTTGTTTGCATAAATTTTAGGAAAGCAGATTTTTAAATGTATTTTGTTAGCTTGGTTGTTTTTGCACAAGGATGTGGGAATAGTGATATGGATATCATTATTTTCCCTAGAAGCATAGGTTTTTCTTCACAAGAAAAATACTGGCAAATGATAATTTCAAAACAAAGTCATAATATTTAAAGTAAATATGAAGAGAAATAAGTAATGTGCCAGTTGTTTATTTTCAAACAAACTGACAGCAAATTTGTGTGCAGATAAATAATTTATGCTTAAAATCTGTCCTGAATATTTTAATCCAAGTGCTCCTCTTAATTTGTGTTCCCATGATTGGTGGTTAATAGATATTCCCTTGTTTTTAGGACAGCTATAGGAAGCTCAGGAAGAGAGACAAAGGCATTCTCTTATTCCTAAAGTAGACAGGGTTTGAGGAAAGACTGATTTGAACACTGTTTCTGGAGGTTATAAGATTCCCCTGACCTTCAGCTCTGCGAGTTCAAGTTCTGGAGTCAGACATGATGACAGACAAACTGCAGAGCATGAACATCCTTGACAAACCTAATTGCAGAAACACCTGCAGAACCATTCAAGCCCATCTTACCACTAATACCTGTTTTCTATCTTGTGAAGAACATTGTATCCTCTATTCTTACAACAACATACTCTCTTAAATTTTTTAAATCATTTTCCCACATTATGAACTGGTAAATTTTAAGTCCAGATCTTTCCACATCAATGTGTTATAGATTTAAAATCTGTTGTTATTTACTATCTATAAGATTTCAACTGAGCATTGAGATTAATACTCTTGTGTTAGTATACTGCCATTGAGAGCTTCTTTAAATTATTTCATAAAAGATAGATGAAAGTAAGGGGCAAAAAGTTATTGGCCTATATTTTAGAAGCACAAGAAACTTTACTTACTGATCAAACCTTAATCATATCTATACCTAATTTTATATTACATATTGTCAACTAACTCATTTTTAAAAGGCTATGCCTTTTTCTCATTATGATTACTTTTTCTTAAAATGATGGCAGAATGTGTAAATAATTTATTTTTTTCACCAGTTACAAACAATTGCTTTAATATTCAGAGTCACATACCTTTTTTCTTAAAATTGTTTTTCCACTTGGTGGTTGTTTAACTCACATAATTTTGCATGTATTTGTGGGTAAAATCATTCAAAGTTGTGCAAAAATAAAATTTATCATTTCCCTGATTACTTCTCCAATTCTATTTTCCTCAGGTAACCAATATTACCTAAAGAATATCCTGTGACTTTTTTTCACTTTTATCAGAAAATCATATGAATTGTATTTACATAAATATATGTGTTTATATTATATACTGATAGAAGGATTTTATATGTTTTTTCATTTATAGGTATTTTCCTTATTTTACTTGGTATTTTTATTTTTCCTGTGTATCAATAGAATGATTTAGCATTTTGTATTTGGATACTCTAATTTATGAATGTGTATAAATACAAAAATAATTATACATGAATTACACCATATGTGCTAATTTTGCAAACATATTCAATCTATTCTCCACTTTCTGTCTCATATTTTATAATAATTTAAAATATACTCCACTACATAAATATTTCTATATATACACTGTTAACTAAAAATGTCCCTTCTTCCTTTGCCTCATTTCTTTTCTCAATAATATGAAAAGCTTTGCAAATAAAGTGATATGTCCCTAATTATTTTAATGTCATCATGATTTTATTTATATAGATATTCTTTAATTATTTAAGTCATTTCTCATTTAATGAACATTCATTCTTAAGTTTTGTTTTATAAACAATGATATAATTGATAATCATGCCAGTACTTACTCAGTTTAAAATTTATTGAATTTTTGTATGTAAAAACTTAAAATGTAAATTAAATGTAAAGTTTTTTAGATGTGAAAGAATAAAAGATGTAACTCAATTAAGATTGGAGTAGATTCCTATTGAACAACAAAATTATAAAATTTATTTTATCAAAGTAAATTGTAGAATTTTCCACTAAGTAACATATACAATATAAAATGTAATTTATATGTCTAGCAATTATTATATATAACATGTATAATGTATGCAATGATATGGTAGATGTTCAGAAAATAAGATTACCTATGCTCCAGGGTGAGACAAATCATCAGTGCATTTGAAGGCTTTTCTTTATCCTCAATTGTAATTCCTTCCTTCTTTCACTCCTTCCTGTGCCAATGATAGATCCAATCTTGAATATGAAGGCTTTCATTTTTATTTAACAAAGTTTATGCATATATAAAGTTATATCTTTAAATAGAGTAAAAATTATAGCTCTATGTAAAGGAATAGTTACTGTATGTACTTTCATACCTTGCTTTTGTAGCAAATATTTTATCTACGTGACTCAGGTTGCTAGGCAACTCTCTAGCTTATTAAATCTTCATTTTTGATATATTATTGAATAAATAAAATATACTTAATAAAGTTGGTAGAATATATGATGTGAATATTTTCAACTTTGTAAGATACTAAAAAAAATTCTTCTTCCTCTGTCTCTTCCACGTCTTTTTTTCCAATCTTCTCTTTCTTTTCCATTTTCCTTGTGGTTATCTTCTTCCTTTCACCTGAATTGTACAGCTGGTGACAGAAAACTGAAGAAAACAGAATCAGAAGAGATTGTATGATACTTTTTGGCTCTACTGAATTTGAGTTTCATGTTTCTTTAATGCCTTGTTTTTAAACCTTAATGCCATTCTTTTGTTTGTTTGTTTCATTTTTTTTAATTGAGGTAACATGGGTATACAAAATTGTGTATGATTCAGAAACATGGCATCACACCTCCCCATCTACTTTTTCCCACACCACACCTGCCACTGAAACATCCTCAGACCTCCACCATAGTCCATTGTGCTTCCTTCTGTTCATTTTCCCCTCTGTCTCCTCCTTTTTGTAGATTTAATTCTACAGTGAGCTTTCTAGGGTTTGTTATGGCTTCAGGTTTTCTGATTCTCTAATTCTCTATATTCTATATATAAGTGAAACCCTCTGGCATTATTGTTTCTCCCTGACTGACTTTGTTTACCATAATATCCTTCAGTTGCACCCATCTTGTTGCAAGTGAAAATAATTCATCTTTGCACCCATCTTGTTGCAAGTGAAAATAATTCATCTTCTTGAGAAATAGCTGAGTGATATTCCATCGTGTGTATATACCATGTTTTTCTAATCCACTTCTCTGTCCTTGGGCATTTTGGTTGCAACTATAACTTGACTTTTGTAAATAGCCCTTCAATGAACATGGGAATGAAGATATCACTTTTGTGTTTTTGTATTTTCTGGTGCTCTTTTTAATAATCTGAAAAAAATCTCCATACTGTTTTTCATAGGGTTTGAATCAGTTAATGCCATTTTTAAAAGTTATCATCGAGACCATGGTGCTCACACATGGAGAACAGCAGAATTGAGTTTGTGTTCCATTCTGTCAGTCCTTGCTGTATGCCTTTGCTTGATCTCAATATCTTCTTCAATAATTTAGAAACATGTAATTCTGTTTTGTCTCTTCCAGCAGAATCCTTAGCTTCAGAAGAATTAGAAATAGATGCTAATTCACTAGTATATTTTTAGTACCTAGAATCCAGTAGTTATTATTTTAGTTGACAATTTTATTTTTAAGAAAAAAGCCAAAACCAAAACTTCACACCCATCTGGCAGTTGTTTGATAAATACTTTTATAATGCATTTAAAAAATTAAATGACGATCTAAGCAAGTTTCCTATCATGTAGTAAATATGTGTTAATTCTTTGCTAATATGTCATTATTCTGTCCATTTTGGTACTGCTGGGAGAATTTGTATTGGTGATGCTGCTAGTGATATTTTTATTAATAATAATAATAATAATAGCTAGTTGAATTGAGACTGTACTATATTCAATCGCATATAATAATTTGATCAAGCAACAATTCTTTGCAGTAGGTAATTATCATTCCATGGATAAGAAAACCAAGCAAAGGATGTTTAAATAATTATCACTAATTAGAATTTGCAGTGATTATATTAACTAAAAAAGTGTTTATCTTTCAGATGTTGTAAATATTATCATTGTCCAGTCTTTGCTAAGAAAGCTAGGAAATGTAGATTTAAATTTTCAACTTACCCTTAACCATATTTAGGACCATATGGTATAAATTTGGTCTTTATTATCTTTTCATTTATCTTAATTCCCTAAACTATTTACTTTCTTTCTTTTGCTGTATATATTTTTGAAAGCTTCCAGGCTACCTAAAACAAAACAAAGTTAGTGATACATCAAAACAAAATTTTCTCTTGAACTATTTTCTTCATTTATATGGAAACCCTGTGGTTTAGGCAACCTTATCATTTATTTTGTGAAGAAGAATAAAATGAGTTTCCAAGAAGTTAATGTGAACTTTACAAGACAGTATTGTTGAAAATGAGAAATCTAGTACTCAATTCAGATTGAATATTTTTTGTCTTTTACTTTGTTGTTTTGTTTTGAGGTTTACTTCTCTAGTGTTGATCTGCTCTTTGTCATAGGTAATAGGGAGAACCAAATGTTGGTCAATTTTTTCTTAGTGGGGAAAAAAAGATCTGTTTCTAAATATCTCCTATACTTAATATCTAATATCATTTTGTCCTAGTCATTGTTTTTATTTATGCTCCTAACAAATATGATTACCAATATTGCAGCCATGACATAATTATGTATTTCAAGCATCAAATTCTAGGGTCAGAGTTATTTAGATTATGTTTTAGTTTTGTAGTTTCATTGGTTGGCAGTATTCGGTATTGGCAGTAATTGATAAGCTAAATTATGCTTTGTGTGGCCTCTGCCTCTTGCCAGCATGCATTCTCAACACCCTGTGCCTTAGATTTACAAAATCCCTGTTTAGACAAATACTTTAACCCTAATTCTCTACCAGACAATTTTGTCAGTGATAATGCTGAATAAACATGTATGTTTCTGTGTGTATGTACACACACACAAATTGTAGAAGAAGGACTAGGGAATAGAGTCCTCATTTTGATACTCATGCATTCATTAGGAGGCTCTGATCAGCTGTCATCTCTATTTAGGGAAATGTTTATTCATTCTTGCTGAAATGCCTGAGTAAATAATGTTAATTTCTCAAATATGTATTTTAATTAGCCTTGATATTGTCTTCTCCCCCTTTTTATATTGAGGTAGCATTGGTCTATTACACTATATGTGATTGAGAGTTTCAGGGTTGCATCTCTTCAGATGTATGTTACCATAAAATCCCCTCCACCAAGGCACCCATAGTCTTCCACCACCAAATATTGGGCCTCCTCGACACTTTGCTCTCCACCGTCTCCTTCCTCTCTGGAAGTTTTATGGTTTGATTTCCAAGGTTTGTTTTTGGTTTGAGTTTCTCTGGCCCTTTGTTTTGTTTCTCTATAGTTTATGTATGAGTGAAACTACTTGGTATTTGTCTTTCTTCTTCTGACTTGATATGCTTAGTTTAACCCCCTCCAGTCCCACCTGTGTTGTTGGGAATAGCAAGTTTATTCCTTTTAATAACTCAGCAGTATTCTGTTATACACATATCAAAATATATACATTATACAATATACATTATACACATACCATATCTTCTTAACCCACTTACCTATCTTTGGTCACTTTGGTTGTTTGCATAGGTTGGCAACTGTAAATATACTACATGAGTATAAATGCATTCATCCCTTTTGAATTTATATTATTGCATATTTCAGGTAGATGCTTAGGAGTGAAATTGCTGGATTGGATGGTATGGTGGTTCTATTTGGAATATTTTGAGAAACCTCTGTACATAGGAGTTGAACCAGGGTACACTTCTTCCAACAGTTTATATATCTTTTTTATGTCCTTGCCAATACTTGTTGAAAAATCTGCATTTCTAAAAAAAATAATGACCTGTTTTTATCTTACATTGACTTTCTTAAAAGTCAGTTTTTGAATGTGCTTTTGTGGGAGAAGTAATTTTATTACCACACGTTTCAACTTTTCAGGCACAATTGAATCTGGGTTTTAAAAGTTTATATCACTGCAGGAAGCTCCTTATATTATCCTTTACCCAGGTGGGTCTGTCAGAAGTGAATAATGATACTAGGAATCCTATTTCCAACCCACCTTCTTTTATAGAACTTGTTTCCCTTTATTAAATTTGTTAAACAGTTCATCACTTTGGTCTCTAAACTCTTTTTTTTTTTCCTTTATTATTGTACAAATTTAAGAATGATACTATTCTGTCTGTAATTATAATGAGAAAAAATACATAAGGGACCTGGTGTGTATGCAAGATACCTCCTTTGTTTAAATTCTCTAAACTCATGTTACTCATGTTAGTTTAACACATCCCCACAGGCAAAAACTCATTGCTAAAAGTTAAGAAATATGAATCCTTACACAAAGCCATAAGTTATTTAGCTTACCAGCAATTGAATTGAGAACATGTAAGCTATAACACTGGAAACAAAGCTTTTATAGTAATAAGTACACGTGGAAATTTGAAGGAGTTACCACTGTCATAGCTAGGAAACTTAGGCCCTTTGTTCTTAGCAAAAATATTTTGCTGTGTATTTTATCCACACTTAGTATTATTCTCCAGAGTTCTATCTGAATGTATTTATATCCTATGCATAATGTTTATATGATATTGTTGACACATCAACTTTTTAAAAACTGCTTAAAATTGTTCACCTTTAATTTAAAATGTTTTAAATCATTCATCAATTACATTCCACTTTGATTGTTTTATTGATGCATGAATGGGTTCTGTGTGATGTCCCAAACCATGTTACTAATCGGTTGTGAAAGTGAAGCAAGTGCTCTAAAAGTGAATGCCATGTTTGATCACGAGACTTACGGTTTCAGTGTTTTTAAGTGGAGTCATAGTCTCACTAGGGTTCAATACATGTTGAGGGAATTTCTAGTGGCCTCTTCCAGCCAGTGTCTGGGTCAGATGATAGACGATGTGAGCAGACAAGCTGAGTTCCCTTAGCAGCTGCTGGTTCTGTTCTCTTGTCTGACTACTAATTCCAAGTCTACTCCCTTGGTCATACCTCCTATTAAATTTTGTTCAGCATCGGTCAGATCACAAAAGCTGGGGCAGTTTTCCTATCAGAATTTGTTCCCTAACACTTGAAATTCCTTTATTCCCTTACGATGAGTAAAACAGAAAATCTTGCTGTAAATGTCCTGAGAAGGATACAAAATGATGTGCCTTTTACACCAGGTGAAGGGGGAAGGGATCCTCTGTAAGGATGATATCTTGAAATTAGCATATCCTTTGGAAAGAAAGTACATAATAGTATCAGTTACTCAATGTGATGATTTTAACTCTCCAAATTTAAATTATATATATATGTGTGTATAATCTAGTTACTTGTTTTCAGCTGGTATATAACACTAAAATAAAGGGCATTTTTCTTGTCCAGACTGTTGGCTGGGCTCATGTAACAATCAGGTCTTTGTCGTATCTAACATTTGACAGTCTCTGTGACATTCTGTGTTGGTTCAGACTTAGTTTTGTGTTTTTACCTAGCCTAGCCAACATTTCCGTTATGTGTCGTTATGCATAATTCAAAACTAAGCACTGTTGTCTGTTTATTTTACTATTAGACATGGACAGAGAGATAAACTTTGCTTGAAAAATATCCCATATATACTTCAATTTTGCTATTTTGGTTGTCATGGAATATGATTTCCCTGTAAGTTATTTTCAGTTCTTGAGAATAATGTGACAGCACATCTAGAAGAATCATATCATTTAGTCTGTCCAAACAATATAGTTTTAAGTGTTTTGTCTAGGTCATTTTATTTCCAGTTTGTAGGCACATCCAGCTCTCCCTTAGGGAGGTCTTGAATTTTTATATTCAGAGTTTTGTTTACTTGGAGACTCAGGATATGTGTGCCTTAACAGATAATGAACTGTCTGACTTATTTTTAGAGTATTTAGAAATCCTCCTCTTCCAATTGCCTTTTTAGAATGCAATTTTCCACCCTCCACATTAAAGTTTTTTATTTTATTCACAAAAAGCCCAATTAGGTGGTGAGCATGGAAAGGAAAACATCGTCTAGGGACTAAAATTCTCCTCTAAGGAATCTTCCTCTTCCAGGATGTGAATAATGTACCACATATGGATGAGTAATTTACTGAATGTGCCATAAGGGTTCTTATTATTTTAACCACTCAAGACTTGAGAACTTGGGAAAGGTATCAACAGATTGATCTACTTAGAGAAGAGATGTGATCTATTTACATTCATTATTATGGGCACTTGACTAAGAAGAGTTGGGAAGAAGCTTTTTAATAATTTTAGAAATACCGTTTACCACTGACTGCAAGAATTAAGATGTACCAAGCTGCTTCTCCAATTGCTCTCTTAAATTCCTGCTGAGTTTATGGTCATATTCTTAATGAAAGATTGAAGTCAAGTAGCAAATGCTTGCTCAGGGTTCTGAGGTTTCACATCTATCATTTCTCTTTTATCTCCCCTTCCTGTTCATTTCTCCTATTACTCTTGTTGGATATTGTAACTGAACAAATGTTTTAGTAAATATAACACAAACTCATACACATACACATTTGCACACACATTTTCAGTAAAAATCTAAATTCATCATTTTTATTCTTATGTTTCATTTGGTTAATGAAATCCTCACTCTAAAGCTGGCTGACACTTTTCATCAAGGATGCTGCGTTTGCTTTACTCAGTTCATTGCACTTGAACTTTGTTCTCTAGCATTGGTGATGGGGTTTATGTGTTACCTGCAACAAAAAATTTCACCTTCCTCCAGATAACTAGTGGTAAAAGTATTGACAGAAATTTAAATTAAAAATATTAGTCTTTAATAAGTATAAAAGGATTAATAGCTATAAAAGGTCAGACTATGTAATTGATTTGATGAATAGAATTGTTGCTAAATATCATTAAAACAATTCTTTTTTTCTTAGATTTTTTTTATTGAGGTAATATAGGTTTGCAACATTATATGCATTCACACCTCTTCAACAATTCTTAAAATAAGATATGTCAATATTTGCAGATTTATTCAGGAGTCATTTCCCAAGCCTGAGGATATTAGTTTAAAAACAAAACAATTGTATTGAAACTTTTATCTCTTTTTCCCTGGTTAGTCATCATGTTGCATATAATATTTGTATATTGCTCTTCTAATTGCTCACTGTTCAATTAATTCAGGATTTTAAAATTAATATTCTTGTATAAAATTTTAGTTTATTTAGTCTCCTCTGCTCACCAAAGTTGCCTTATTCTTTCAAAAAGAATAAGTGTTTACATCACTTATTTTACTGAAAAGTCAACAGTTTTTTTCCTGATGCCTGCTGTATCATAGTTGAATTTCTCAGATTAAATTTATTTTTGGGGTATAATGTAGTTTTTAGTTTTCACTTTTTATGCATGTATGTAATGCAAGTAGATACTTGGCATTGAATTGATTGCTTTATTCTACGCATTTTCTGTCTCATTTAATTTTTCCTAAGTTAAGCTTACTTATCTGCTTGAAATTTTATATTTTTCCTAGTTAAACACACCCTCCTAAAGTTACATACATTTCTTCCATAAGTAATTAAATAGCTAGACTAACCAATATTGACCTACCCATTTTTTGATTCCTGTGACTCAGAGATACAGAACTATATAATGACCATATGTATTCTCATATTTACATGAGTGGGTTTTGACCTTTGCAGCATCTCAAAAGGCCATGTAATTTTTCCATGTAACTGAGTGAGGCATATATTTGAATCACACATGCCTTGAGGCTGGTGTGGGCTAGTGAGTCACTTGCTAGGGAGCAAGTTGGCCAATATTTTAGTCCTTTGCTTTATATGTACATTTGCACTCTTCTGTAAAGTAATGGCATTTTTATTTCATGTGAAAAATAACATCTGTCCCAAATGAAAATCATTGCCAATATGGAGATTCAAACAGACTCTAGATATTCTCTCAGAGATGTGCAGCCTGTGCTGAAACCTTACGTGACTTCCTTATTGCTTCATGTGATCTGCCCAGTCAGTCAATAAGATTCACAAGAGTGAAGTATGTTCTAAAATTCTCTACCCCCAAATTTTCAAGAAAACTTCAATGAAAAATATGATCACTTCTTTTACTGAGTCAAAGAATGTTGATTATCTACCAGACATATTACCTATTGCTATGAATATTTTTATAATATTTTATAATATGCTGTAATATAAATATTTACAGAATTAACTGTCTCTCAGTTGGTAATAAATCCCTTAGAAAGATGGATACTTACAGGAAATTTAATCTGAATTTTATTATAAAATCTAAAAAATATAAAAATATGAATTAAAATAAGAACTATATTCCAGTATGAACCAGAATGTCACTTAATATTTTTTCTGAACTTTTATGTACCAAATAATGAATTTTGAACTATTCATAAGTCATGTAATATTATGTACATTTTAAATATAATAGCTGTAAGCTGCATGTATATCATGAACATATTAAAACCTGCTCTGTGCCAGAATTATTTTAGTTCATTACAATTACCTATATTAATCTCCATTTTTTAATTATAAGAAAGCTTAGATATGACTGATTAAAGATTTATTCACTTTGAATATCAATGTTGTATGTTTTTCCTAATGTGAAGTGTAAGGCAAGGAGAAATGGCCCTAGAACCTCTTTCTTTTAATTGTATGCTATAACTTTTACCTCCTCTCAAATGTCTCTAGACTTTCACAACTTGTTTACCAGGGTATTGAGCTTGGAGTATTGTCATGAGTATGATTTAAATTTTTAAGACTGACAATTCTTAGGGAACACCAAGGTTTGTACAGGCAACTAAATAATTAGGGATAATAGTATACATTTTTAAAGAGTTCTATTCTTTCCTTTGTTACTCTTCAGACTACACTGTCATCTGCAAACCTGACATAAGATGATGGAGAATATAATATATAGCAATATAATATTATGGTAATATAATTCTCATAATATAATATTATGGTAATATAATACTATGATAATAGTTTATCAGGTTGTTCTTAGAGCACATGAATCAATTCCAGAATGAATTGTGAACAATAATGATAAAGAAGATATTGACAATTTGTTACATTTTTCAATTTATAATTCAAATTAAAAAATTATAAGATAGTTGTTCAAGCACCTTAAATATAGAATCAGGGGACTTAATGGAAAGTGTACTGTGTATGGGTCATGTTAGGTGCCAAAGAAGGATATTGACTTCCCTGGGACAGCACCCATCTGAAAGGCTGTCTCAGCACCTTGACCTTTGGCAGGCAACCATGATGCTAGTGTCTTCATAGCAATTTTATTTTATTTTATTTTATTTTCTGGGAGAAGATGTTACTGCTTACTATATAGTAATTCTTTATATAGTATTCATTAACTGGATTTATGTAGTTGACCAAATTTATTTATTTATTTTTTTTTATTAAATGCATACCATTACTTTACATTCTTGTTTGCTTTTTCATAATATAGGTTTTCTTCTCTCAGGTGTGGTCACCATAGTTTTCTTACCATCAGAGCAGCCATAGTCCTCCACGACAACACATTGTGCTTTCCTCCTGTTTTCTCCACTCTCTTCTCCCCTCTAGGATGCCTCAGCCCTGTAGTCTTTTAAGGTTTTGCTCTGAATTATTTTTTCTGATTCTTTTAGTTTCTCTAGATTCCAGATATAAATCAAGCGACCCAGTATTTATTTTTCTCCTTCTGGATCACTTCCCTTAGGATAATCCCTCTCAGTCCTATCCACGTTGCTGCGAATAGCATGCATTTATCTTTTTTGAGTGCTGAATAGTATTCCATTGTGTATATAGCACATAGCTTGATGTACTCATCTGTTTGGGTGCATTTTGGTTGTTTCCATATGTTGCCATTGTAAATAGTTCTATAAACATAGAAGTGCTGGTTTCCTTTCAAAAGAGTGTTTTTGTGTTTTCTGAGTATATTTCTCAGATTGGAATTGCTGACTCATGGTAAATCCATTTTTAATTTTTTGGTGAATCTTCACACTTGTTTCCATAGAGGTTTACTGGTCTGCATTCCCACCAACAGTTGCAGAGGGATTTCCTTTACTTCAAACCCTTGCCAATCTTTTTCCCCCACCTTTTTTTCTTTTTTCTTGATATGGGCCATTTTCACAGGTTTGACATGGTATCTTAATTCGGTTTTGATTTTCATTTCCCTACTGATAGATGACGCTCAACATTTATTTTTTTTCCATATACTTGTTGGCCATTTACATGTCTTCTTTGGAGACAGGTCTTTTTAATCTCCTGTCCATTTTTGGCTAGGCTGTTTATTTTCTTTTTGTTGAGTTGTATGTGCTTTTTGTAGATCTCCAATATAAATCCCTTGTCAGTTGTATGTTGTGTAAATATTTTTTTCTATTCAGTAGGATGCCTATTTCAGTCATTGTTTCTATAGGTGTACAGAAACTTGTTAGTTTCATGCAACTCCAGATGTTTATTTTTGCCTTAATTTTCCTAACTGTAGGAGATGAGTCTGCAAATATTTCTTGTTTGGCCATTTCTATTTTACGTCAGCCCTGTTGTTTGGGTTAGCTCTGATATAGTTAGGTCCTGTGTGTGTCTTTTCTCCCACTGTTTTGGACCTTTTATTGATAGTGGATGCAGCTTCTTGGGCCTCGTAGTGTCTGGAGTGGTAGTAGGGACCTCCATGAATCACTTCTAGTCCTGTTTCCAATGGGTGGGAGGGCACTGAGTTGGAGCGCCAAATTGTTGGGACATTGCTCTCCTTGGGAGTAGCAACTCTGGGCCTGTTTCCAGCATCCGTTGGACTGGGTAGAATATGTTTTTTATCCAGAAGGCAGCTGGAAGTCTTGAAAGTTAGTGGGAAGTTCTATGCTCAAAAATAGGTGTTATTTCATGGTGAATATTATAATTGATTTTTCATTTAGTTTTGCTATAAAAAAAGAGTAGCTTAACATGATGGTCATTTATTTAGTCCATGATTCTGTGGTTCCAATGGAGTTTAGACTAGCCAGAGAGAGATAATCTCTCTGGACTAGGTCATTCTTCTTTGATCAATTGCCATGTTGGCTGGCAGCTGAATGATTTCAGATCTCTTGGTAGTCTATTAGGTATCTTTGTTCTCTTCCTCTCATCTTCCAAGAAACTAGACTAGACTTATTTATTTGATGATATCTGTATTCCAAGTGCAGTAAGAGAGCAAGCCGTAAGTGGTTTTTAGGCATCTGGTTTGTATCATATTTGTAAAAGTTCCTTTGACCAAAGCTACCCACATGACCAACCCAGATTCCAGGGGTGGGCATATTGTCCCATGTCTTGAAGGGAAGATTTGCAATGTCACACTGTAGGAATCAGGGAGAAGAATGTGTGGGTATTTTTATCATCTACCACAATGGTTCCCAGCTGTTTTTTTTTTTTTTTTTTTTTGGGGGGGGGGGTTTCAAATTCTGGATTCTGTAAGTCTTTTATCTTAAGAAACTTTTACCCAGAAAGAAGTTTTCAAAGGACTGTAAGTTTGACTGCAGTTGTTCCAAGTAGAAAAAAAGGCTGGAAGAGTCACAGTAGTCACTGTCAATTTTCTCTTAAATATTTTGTATATTGCTTATTATGATGTGCTACACTTATTGTTACCTACTACCCTGAATCATTAGACCTACTGGTTTAACATCCTCTGAGAGAAAACTTTTTCTCTTTTATGATAGATAGTACACAAAACCTTAAATATAGTAATAGTTTGAGTTAACAATAAAGTGACTTTTAATCTCGACATGTCTAGTGCTATTATTCATAAATTGGGTATGAATAAATCTTTCTCTGATGAACACATTTTAGGTATTGTAGATTCCATTTAACACATGTTAAGTCCATGGCATTTCATAAGTCTTACCATTCTAAGCATCCAAGCATATAAATTACGCCTTTAGAGATGTAAAATATAAAATTATTTTATATGACTTTAATGCTTTATTTGTCCCTATTGTGGATATTTGTTATCTATAATATTTTATATAATTATATGAAAAAGTGACCTAACTATCCCAAATATTAATTTTCCTAATTGTAGTATCAAAGTTTAATCAGAGATGAGCTCATTTAGTAGCTTGATTCCTATTATTTTCTTTGACACTATCTCACCATGAAGCGTGGGCCTTAAAGAACAATAAAACTTATGAAGCAGCAATAGAAGTACATAGAAGGATGATCTTTGCATTGGTTGACTAGCTCTTCAATGTCTGACACCATTTCAGTTTACCCAATGGAAAACCAAGATCTTATTCTATTACATCTATTTTAAAAATATAAATAATAAAAATTAGACTGCATTGCTGTTTTTCTGAAGGTAAACTGCAAAGCACATATATTCTGGACTAAAACATTATAGCAAGGTTTATATAAGAGTTGGGAATGATTTATTAAGAAGAAAAAAAAAACAACAGTAAAACATTTGAAATGGACTTCTAAGTCACGGGCTTAAGGAACTTACTCCAAAGATTGCTACAGTGGTAATACAGGTCAGCCATTACTGCAGAAATTGGTACTTTAAAGAATAGATAAGGAGAGCATCATGAATCTAAAGATTTACTGTTAAGAATTGATGGAAAGATGTACAATTAAAAGGCTATTATACTTTTCTAAATCAAGCTAATAAGCCTTTGGGTAGGATGTGAAATATTAAACTAAAGTAAAATTAGCTATCAAGAAACACCTATATTCATTTGTATATTAATTTTCATCAATACATATATGTGTATGAATATTTTTAAATAATTAGAAATGTATCACATTGACAAAAATGTGTTTCATTATTATATGGATGCAGTATTTCAGGTTAAGTTCTTTGAGAATTCTAAGATAAAGTTTATCATATAGGATATTTATTAAAAAGTGTTGGATGCATTACCTGTAGAAGGGAGAAGTGGGAAGCACTACTGTGTAGGGGGAATAGTCTAGCAGAAATGTAAGCTTGGTCATAACCTCTGAAACTGATATAGTCAGCCAGAGTTGGCCCATCTTGGATAGAATGGCCAGGTTCTTTTACCCCATCTTCATCAGTCGTTGGAAGTAGGCCACCCTGTAGAAGGTACTCTCTGAAACTGGTGTATTCCTAGCAAGTACTGCCAGGAGAGGTTTTCAGTCAACAGTATTTCTAGCATGTAGGACTACAAATTATTCACTAGGGGAATCTCAACAACAATTAACTATGTCTACTACATTCACAGTGCAATATGGGTTTAACTATCAGCAAATTAAAATAAAATTCATTATATTATCTTAGGCTCATAATTTCCATATACTTTAGTTTTCTGATTTTTTAATGGTCAGTTTTATATAGGACTCTTAAAAATGAGTATATATACCAATGGTAAGAAAACTCACTGTTTTAGTGCCTATTGAATGAAATATTAGTGGAATAAAATACATAGCCTGCATTAAGAGAAGCAGAAGTTTTCATAACTGATATCATCCTAATCAAAATTATTATATAGATTTGTTTTCTGGTAACGAATAAAATTAAGAAAAATATCTCATTTAGTGTTTAAAACCAAAACAAATATAAGACTGCAATCTTTGTATGTCAGCAGTCCTTGAAAATATCATTGTTTTTTCAATGATTTTAATGTATCATTGGTTCTACACTATTATTTCAAAATGTCTTGTTCCTTAGTCAAATTTTTAGGAAATTCAGGTCACAATCTTTGAACATATAATTTGAAAACAATTATAATTATATAAGCCTAGAAAACTTAGAAAAGACAAGTTTGTTGAAATTCATCTGGAAAATAAATTGAAAATTAATTCTTATAATGCAGTAGTAATGAGTGTTTGCCACATACATTTTGGCAGAGGTCGAAGGGAGTTGTTTTGTTTCAAAATAACTATGGAAGTTAAAGAATGCGTATTATTTCTTTTCCTAAAATTAATTTATATGTAGTATTTGTTTTCTGATGAATTGATTTAATGGTTCATGTTTCAGGGTTTCTTTGTCAGTAGGAAACTTGGCAAGACCTCTATGGATAAAATATTCACTGGTGCTGGAGCCTACAGCAACTGGTCTGGCTCCCTGCTGCACTTGACTTTCCTTTCAGAAGAAAAAAGAAAGAAAATTTTAGATGAGGCAGTTTCATGAATGACCTTTCTCCCATCAAACTCTCCAGATACTCAATAAACTACTTCTATATAGGAATATATGTTATAGCAATATAACTTTGTGTGTACTTAAGGAATAACATATAGTTACATTTTTCTAATTAAATGATTTAACAGAGAAAACAGTCTACCTCTGGCACTTGATGGGTCAAGAGACTGATACTTTGCCCTATATTTAAGACATTATTGATGAGGAAATCACAAGCTACTAGAGCAGATGCTGATATTTAGAATTTTCGAAAAGTGTAAACATACTGATTTTATTTTCTCCAAGGTAAAAGTATCCTTACAAATCTCAGTCTGATGAGATGTAATGAGAGAAACAAATTAATGATGAGCTACAAGGAAGTATGCCTTCAATTTTCTGCAAGAATGCTTTCCTTGGTGAAACAGCATTGAGTGAGCTTATGGTAGAGACATTTTCTGTCTCTGAAACCATGAAGTAAACTAGTAAGACACCATGGCCATGGGTAAGAGTTCAGTGTCTGGATTCTGTACATTTGTGCCTTGTGTGTGCCTAAAGATTCTGTTTATATGGCAAAGGTTCACTCTTTTCCAAAACTGAATAGTGGAAAACTACAATGTGAAAAGATATGTACATGCAACAAGCATACTCACAAATAAATCCCCACCTTATATTTAAATGTGTAGATTATTAACCAGAACTCAAACCCAAGTAAACTATACATTAAAAAAAAATAAGGCAGTTCAAAGTATACTATTAAGTATCTAAAACTGTAACTGGGATTGAGTTCGGGAAATTATATCAAAATTCTGTGCAGAAAGTGCTAAAAGCTTTTCTTATTTATAGAATCCTTAATTGCAACATCTGTATTCACACTGTCACAAATAGATAACTAGTTTTATTAAGATAACTAGAAAATTGAGTGTAGGGTAAACGAGTTCTCAGGGGTTTTCATACCTCTCCACTCCTGCCACTATGACCAGCCCTGTGGTGTTGCAACCTCCCCATGATTTCAAACAGCTGGCCCATTGGGTGTGCACATATGTAAGTGTGCACATCTGGACCTCGGAGGGCGGATCTGAAAGGACCACATTGCCATGGTGGGATGGAGGTTCAAGTTGCTGTTTCCTTGCTGGCTGCTTTCCCCTGTGCACTATTAAAAAACCCTGTGAAGCTGATGCCAACTAGACCTCCAAAATCTCTCAAGATGCTGGAACCAATGATGAATTTACCTGGATTGGGCTGGTTGCAAAACATTTTACCAAAGAAGTGGTAAAATGTAATATTTTTATACTGTTTCTCCAGTTGATATTTAGAAATTCTTAAAGTTAAGTCCTAGGACTAGAGCATCACCATGATTTGCCATGTAAGTTCTAAGTTCTACCGAATAATTACCAAATAAGTTCTTAAGTTCTACCTTAAACTTAGTAAATACACTGGGGTTAGACTCATCAATTTGTGTTTTAACAGATTCTCCAAGTAATTCTGATATAAACTAAAGGTTGCAAACCATGGTTTTAGAAAGTTGCATGCTTTTTTCCCCATAAAGCACCTTGATTAAATTATATGCAGTTATCAGGTTTCATATATTTGAATTTCAGATAGAATGCACATTAGATATTACCTGACATATTATTACTAATTGATTATTATATGTTGATGCCACCATTTCACCTTCCTTAGGATTGTTTTCTTAACTGTATGTCCTTGTTCAATTGTTGGTTATGATTATTTTGTCACAAAATATGAAGTATTGAACTATTTACCAAAACAATTGTTATCCAAGAAAAAGTTAAAACTAGCAAACTGATAACAGAACTAAAGCATACAGCAAGGGAGGAGCAGAGAGAGAGGGTGAAATCAGGGGAAGGTTGAGTACAAGGGATCAGGATAGGGTTCACAGGTGACATGGTAGTGTCAGAACTTTGGGGTATATAACAATGTACAAAAATATTGGCTAAATTTAAAAAAGAAATGACTCATTGATATTATGTACATGAAAAAATGCTTAAAATAGTGTGTATCAGAAATTACAAATATTTCATTTTACTTGGATTCTTGAGGGACTTAATCTTATTTTATGGGGTTAAATTATCAAGAGAATATAAATAAATCTACAGAATACAGGATATGCTGTAAGCATATCACCAAAGACAAATGAAAGCAAAATGTAATTGTAGGTAATTACATTTTTTTTGACTGTCTGGAGTGAATATACTCTCAAATATATATGGAAAAATCCTTTATTATAAAGTTTTAGTTTTTGATTTTTGTGTGCATATGAACAATATTCAACCCACTGTTACAGAATTTCATTTGACAAAGAGAAACAATGCCAGCACTGCACTAATACTTATTCTGCAAACTTTTGTTCTGATTGGTACATTATTGACTTATGATATTTTAAAAATCTGTGTATGTTTTATTAAACACACTAAGAGATATAGAATAAAATGAAAAAATGTAAAACAATAGATTTTTAAAAGATAATTATTACTACTTATTCTTTTAAAATGAACAAGCTTTCATGAAAACTATAAGAAAAGGTATAGGGGATAAATAAATAGTAAGATTGAAGAGATTGCATTGATTGAGATTTAAAAAATGTGTAGGTAAATAATTGCAAAAACTGTACCTTATGTACTAAGTTTAATCATATTATTTATGATTTAAATATATGGTCTGACCTTTGTTTAATTTGTAAAATTAATATAATGAGCATACTAATTAAGAAACTAGATCAAGGTCAGTGATTAATTGCCAGGTACATTTTTTTAATTTATATCCAGTTCACCTGGCAATCAAGATTATATTCCAACTAGAAAATGTGCTGACTACCAAGAAAATAGTTTTTAGAGTTAGTCTTGAATACTATATGATAAACTTATTGCTAAAATGTTCACATGTTCCTGTTTCTATATTCATGCATTTTGCAGTGTTACTGCATAACTTCACAGAATAATGATTAATCTTAACCTTTGAGTTATAATTAAATGGGTATTTTTACAAAAAAAATAAGTGGAATTGATAGTGTATCAAATGAAAGATGTATTTGCTTCATACGTCTATGAGGACATGCAACTCCAACTTCTATGAGGACATGCAAAGGTAATCTTATAGAATAAAAAGTGTCATGCATCCCAGTTACCCGAAAACAATAAGTAGAAGTCAGATAGATGAATGAGACCATCCACAAACAGCCAGCCCCTAGTCTTCCTACCAACTAATATAGATGCTGGAGAAAGTTCACTGAAAATTAGCCAAGACAGAGCATTACAGCCATCGAACTGACCTGCAGACTTACAGTTCTCAACTTAATTCATATTTATAGTGTATGATACTGTGGTTTTGTTATCTGTGCCAAATTTAGATTGCCAGATCCAGATCATAAAAACAAGAGATTCAGTTCAATCAAATTATTTTGAATCAGCTATGTATACCACATAAAATCAGGTTTGATTGGGACATATCTCTATAGAATTCATTAACCTTCAACATGTTGCAAATGTGTAATGTACATATTTCTTTCTATAACTATACTTTTCTGATAAATTGACTCTATTTGACTATTTCTTTTTTGCATAATTTGCTTATTAAAACCCTTGAAGTTTTCATCTGAGTTTCATTTCATAACATCTACAATCATCATATTTGACTTATTTGTCCTTTTGGTTCATTTAAATGTTCATTAATAAGAAAAGATAGTTAACATTAACTTTATGGGCTAGTATGCTGAATTAACACATAGTTTTTCTAAATGATTTATTGAAACACAAAATACTATTTCTAATAGCATAATTTGCCTTTCTAGTCTTCAGGATTATATTACATAAATTTGAGGTTCAGCTTAAAATGTAAACATCAGCAAAAGAGATCATTGTTAGTCTTTGTTCTATTCTTCCACATTAAACATGATGCTTTCTTGTTTTCATCATAGAAGAATATTTACAAACCTTCACATACACGAATCAGATTCTTTAAAGAATGAAATCTCTTTCAAAAGATCTTCATGATTAAATATCTGTAGTAGCTGCTGCTCCCCCTGCTTTTATCCCTGCTTTTAAACATGAATGTACCCACTAATGGGTGCTTTTTGGGCTCAGATGTCCACAATTTCCAGTGCCTGTACTCTGCATCCACATTCCTAATTGCCTTCTACATCAAGGCTACAGGTGGTAGCCACAGAGGTTAGTGAGGTAAAAAGCCTGATTATCTTACTTACCCTATAGTGTACTGACATTTAACATTTCAAATCAGAACTTATTTTCCTGTTCATAGTAATATTTCCCCTTTTAGGGAAAAGTTATTTTGTAAATATAACTTTCACATTTGTGTATACTAAAAAGTATACATTCTCCATTAATTCTTTAACACTTCAAATTCCTTTAAGTTAAGGAGTATGTCAGTTGGCACATGCTTTCTTTCCATTTGAATCAAGTTAAAATGTCAATAAAAACTGGAGAAAGACCCTTTTTTATAAAACTAAAGCATGGTTTCTAACCAAATAATTTGAAGATTCTGTCAATTGCATTTGTTAAAGAGAATGTGAGCAATTTAAAGTATACTGAAATCTAATCACATCACAAAAATTTTTATTCCTTCAGTGAACAGAATAAATGTTGAAGTAAGAATAATCTTTTTAAAAAAAACAATAACCGAGGTTTTTGATTTAGGGGAAAGACATTTGTGCAACTGTATGATATCCTTTTTATTGAACTATTTGTTAAGGATTATTTAGCTATGTTGTATCTTGACATGATTTTCTTCAGCCTGCACTTAATCCATTATCTTTGAGGAATAATAGGAAAAACAAAATATTAATGTTTCCAATGTTTCATCGAATATGTTCTAATTACTATTACTCTATGAGAGTCCATCTTAAATCTAGAACTACAAACAATAACCATTTTAATATATTCATTTTGTGGATCAGAAATTTGGCACAGATATAGAGAAAACATTTTCCTTTCTTTACAGTGTCTAGAAACTTAGCTGGGAAGACTTAGGGATGCTGGATTTGACTGATTTCTACAATGGCTTCTTCTTTCACATTTTGGTATCTGGGCTGTATTTTTTTGAATTGATGACTAAACATAATCTTTCCATGTAATATGGATATCTCAGAGCATGGTGGCGGAGTTTTAAGCATATATGCTGACGAGGGTATTCCAAAGAGCAAGTGATAGAGGCAAATAGGGAAATAGTTGCATAATCTTTTCTAATCTGGTCTCAGAAGACAAGACACCATACACCTTTATGGTTGGTTGGGAAATACACCATACTCCTGTTTGGTATGGTTGTCCATTGGTTGGGAAAGAATCAACCAGTTGACCCTGAGTCAAGGAAATGGGAGATAGATACCACCTCTCAGAATAGGGATTTTAAAGAACTTGATGAACATATCTAAAAAGCACCACAATACATGTTACTGATATTTTCTGAAACCAAGTGAGTGCAGCTCTGTGTGTACGCTTTTTAATATGGATTTGGTATCCAGTGTGTTACATTATTTACACCATTTTCCAAAATCATACATTTTGTTTAATAAACTAAATTTGTATTATTTAGTAAAATAAATTACCCTGTCCTTCTGCTCAAGACTGCTTAGCTTCCATTTTGTTACATGCTTCATGTTTGCTTAGCCTTCATTTTCAGCATTTCCCTCTAACCCCAAGAAGTGGTTTCCTGACAGCTTCAGACATCTCACCATCCTAGGCCGTGCTCATGGGACAAAAAATTAGGTGCTAAACCGGTAGATCAGTCAGGTCATGAAGGTCAGTTCTCCCACAATCACTATTAAAGCCCAGAGGGAGTTAGTGGTCCCTCACTGCTTATTCAGCACATTCCATTTTGTCAGCTGGTATTCTAAATGCTCTCATTGAAAGGGAGATAGTAGCTATGTTGCATCTGGAAAAGATAAAAAAAAATAAGAGGCTTTTTGCTGGTCATTTTACAGATTTAACCGCATCTTAAAGTGAGAACTCCCTTCTTGGAACAAATGTTTCACACACTGCAAGACAGTGTTATGACAGAAGCTGGAAGTGCATGTAGAGGTTGACTTCAGCCATCCCAACTTGTAGTGTTTTATGAAACAAAAGTCTTTGTTAAAAATGAGAAATTCAGAATATTCTAAATAATTTAGGATACCAGGACTAGCATAACCCAGGACTCAACCAAAGCATACTGGGAAATTCAGTCTCGTTGACATAGGTGATGTGAAAAGCTTGGGGAGGGGGGCAAATATTTGAGGTATAAGAGAGAAAGAATGAAAAGAAGTGCTTGTTAAATGATCTGATAATTTGACATCATCTGTATCAATATAATTTTTATAATCATTTTCACGAGTTATACCTCTGATGCCAAGAGTATCATAGATGATAAACATTTTAAGATATATATATATATATATATATATAGTTCCTCCTATGTAATGCAAGAATTTCTAATTTATTGCTAACATAATGAAGAATATAATATGTGGTGATAATTCTCCCATTTTGAAAGAACAGTGCGCACAACTGTAAACAGCTTAGGCTTTGTAACAACTGCTTGGATTTGTAAGCTACCTATGGGTTTGTGAGCCATTTGCTAGCCGTGTAGCTGATGGAATCATTTAACCTTTCTGTGCCTCTGATTATTCACTTGCAAAATGAGGATATAAAAACTACCTACTGAAGAGAATTGTTAAATGATTAAATGAGATAATATATGTAAAACTATTAAACTAGTGTGTGACATGTAGTTTGACCAATAAATGTAAGTCTAATTTATTTCAATCAAGTTTACAACAAGATTGAAAGGGGAAACATATATACCATATATTTAAAAACTATGTAATTGTTATGATTAGTTGTAAAATATTGTTTTTTTATTCCTCATATCATTGCAGCATCAGAATAACTAAGATAGGGTTTAGAGCAAGAGAAAAATCACATTTGCTGAAGACACCACTTGCAAAAGTGAAACCATTCTAAATATGCTATGATCATTTTTATTTTGTATAAAAATAACACTTTTGCCACATTCAGATGAAAAGGACAAATGGAAAAATTAAGTTTTGCTGACTGCTGTTTGTAAGAAAATTTAAAAACAATTTTTGAATGCTAAGAGATATGGGGTAAATCTTGGTAAACTAATTGTTTTCTTTTGAAATTCTGATACTAAAAAAAAACACCTCTTAATAATTTAATGATTTAAATTGGTAGAACATGTGAATTACCTCATGGTATTCGTGATTTTATATCTGTGACTGCCAAGAGGTAATTTAACTACTTGACCTGAGCTTTCATTTTGGTTTGAGAAATCTCATCTTTGAAGCATTTTAACAGTTTAAGGAACTGGTGGGGATATAAGGGAAAATGAAAACCTATTTATCTGGAGAAGTATTGGCTATGTAGGAAGTCTCTTTTCAAAGTTTATAGATTTGAAATTATGATAAAGAACTTAGTCTCAGTTGATCCTTGTTTTTGATGGAGATTTTTATTCTTCGTGTGATTTCAGCTAAGCTGCTAAACCCTGATTGTCACTATAACCTGACAATTAAAAATGTGGACTCCAGTCTGAGTGCATGGGTTTACATTTCTGCTGACTTCCTAATTAGCCATGTGATATTGTGACTTAGTCCATTCCTCTGTGCTCCAAATTGTCTCAAATGTCAAGTGGGAATACCAGAACCCTTCTTGTAAAATAGATAATGTGCACTTAAAGTACTTAGAATAGTTCCTGGCACATGATAAGATTGTTGTACTCCTCCTATTTGTCTGTCTTGCTTCCCCAACATCTTTTAAACTAGTGATTTTCAGCCAGGGAAATTTTCCTCCCAGAGGACATTAGGCAGTGACTGAAGATAATTTTGATTGTCATGACTTTGAGGAGGCTACCGGGATCTGGGGGAGGGACCAGGGATTCTGTTAGAATTTCTACAGAACAGCCCCCACACAAAAGAATGATCCCATCCAAAATATTAATAGTACTGTACAAAACCAACTCAAAATGGATAAGACAATTGAATGTAAGCAATGAAACCATAACATACATAGAGGAAAATTTGGACAAAACACTCCAATATTTATACTTCAGAAACCCCTTTCAGGACACATCTACAGATGCTTTAAAAAAATGAAGAAAAACAAACACCTGGGCTACACAAAAGCTTCTGTACAGCAAAAGAGACAATAACCAAAACAAAAGAGCACAAATTGGAAAAATTCTTTGCTCTCCATACAAGTGATTAGGGTCTGATAACAAAGATCCACAAGGAACTCACACACCTTTGCAAAAATAAAGCAAAAAACCCAGTTAAAAAATGGAGATAACTTAAAAAACACTTCTCCAAAGAGGAAATACAAATGGCTAATAGGCATATGAAAAAAAAATGTGTGTATCACTTATAATCATGGAAATGCAAAACAAAAACATAACAAAACACCATCTTACATCAGTCAGAATGGCCCATATTTAAAAAAAATGAGCAACAACAACTGCTGGCATGGATGTGGAGAGAAAGAAACACTTTTACACTCCTGGTGGGAATGCAAATTGGTTCAGCCACTATGAAAAGCTGTGTGTAGAACCCTCAAACTACTGAAAATGGAACTACCATTTGGTCCAGCAATTCCACTTCTGGGAAACTATCCAAAGGACACCAGAGCACTAAATCAAAAGGACACCTGTACTCAGATATTTATTGCACTATTTACAATAGCCAGGGTATGGAAATAACACAAATGCCCCAAAACACAGATGAAAAGAGGAGAAATGGAAGACATTGCACAGAAATTTAAAGGAACAGGAAATTAGTGGAAAGCAGAGAATCTTAAGAATATAATTTTAGGCTCTTGTTGCTACCCCAACACCCTCTTCCTAGATCTTTGGTGTGGGTTTATAATTTTGTAGTAAATTGCAAACTTAAAATGGATGAATGAAAAGTTACCCAAAGATCATGTGAGTTAAAAGTAATGCAAACTAACATTGCACTGCCTGATAACTCTAGATTATTGCCTTAAAATTCATATGATCCCATATTGATGCATGTTTATTTGTGAACTTAGTGGATATCTGAGACTAGAAAAATGTAGAGTATTGAATAATGACAGCATTTAATGTACTCTTATGAATTTTTACCCTTACATATTATACCAAATTTATTGATAATTATAAAGTAGTAAAATAAGTAAGCTGCCCATTAATATCCAGGGTCTCCACTCAAGAGCTTGAAGTGTTCTTGGAGAGATTAATATTCTCTTAAGAAAGGGAAGAACTCCAATCAATTATGAATTCTTTAGAGAATTATACTTCCTACAGAACTCTGGGGAACTGTTTGCAAGGCAGCTGCTTTCCATGATGGAAAATCTTCCTTAAGTGAACTAGTAAAACTTCATTAGTTTTTTTGTGGGTAAAATATACCATTGAGAATGCCCAGTCGCAGAGGGGAATAAAATGAAAGGAGAAAAGTGATGGGGAATTAAAAAGGATATTTTTATAAAATGTTTAGATAAACTTACAGCTGCAAGTTCATGACTTGAATGGCTTGCGTAAGAGAAATAGCACCACTACAATCTATGATTATCAAGATGAAGTGCCTCACCCATGCCCCTGCACCCACAGTTGAAATGACAGCAGTGAGCAGCAACTACTCAGCAAGCATGCTGCTCTTAACCCTTTCAACCAGCTCTGCCACCACCTTCTCACACAAGCAGCTGTCAGTGTTTAAAAATCCTTGAGTGCCAAGGTGGAGGCCGAGCTAAAAGTACAGTTCCACAAAACCACCCAGAAAGTGGGAAGTTTGGAGGTACTGATGTTACCAGGCTAGATGATGACTTCTCGGAAGTAGAAAGTGGATATTACCAGCTGGATTGTGATGGCAATTGTGACTAAAATAGCATATTGTATGAAGGGCTCCAAAGATGAGATTCTTCATTATAAGATCTGGTTTCCAAGCTTATTTTTCTTGCGGTACAGAAACATATATGTACTTAGGCCATTTCTGAAAATTATAGGAAAGGAGGAACAAGTATCTCTACTTCAGTTTTATTTGTGAATTGCATGTTACATTAATCCCTTTGGCAGAGAGACACACTAAGTTAAACATTGGAAGTCATTTTCTCACTAGTGAAGAGGCTCAGAAACAGTAAATAGCTTTCTTCTCCACTGTCACTTTTGTTATTTTACATCGTTTGTGGGTATATTTGTCCTCTTATGAGAACCAATTAAAGGTGATGCTTTTGCTTAGTGTTTTAGGATGCATGGTTGCATATGAAAAACTCTTTTCTTGTATTCTTTTTAACATTTATAATATATTTGTAACTTTTTCAAATTCTTCCTCCTTCCCTTCTAACTCATCTTTGTGGTGCTGTGGATAAGCTTATGTATGCTTGTTCTTCTTCTCTTTCTCCTCTCTTACTCCTCCCCTTCCTCCTCATCTTCAGTCATTAAAGTCCTATTAAGTATGCAGAGTTCTCAGTTATACAGATTTTTGCAGACTGCTTTGGATGTGTCTCCTGCAGTAGCAAAGCATGTGGCATGAAAGGCGCATCTCACTGCTTAACTCTTACCACAGAAAGCATCATTGTTTCCATGAAAAAATGCCAAAGACAAAATGAAAACAAAAACTGCTCTGCAAGTTTTTTTGAATGTCTGCAATGGAGACTTAACTCCCAAGTAAGACAGAATATGCATGCAAAGAGTCCATAAGCTTATGTTTTCCTCAAGGGCAGTACTTTCAACATCCTCTAGCCTCAGAAGGTCCTTGCTTTCCTTTTATATTTAGGATATTTGTGGTCCTCCATGTATGATAGAAATCTCACAGTGCACCGTCAGAGGATGGAGCTCAAGTTCTAAGTCTAAGAACCCTCTCTGGGAAATATTCAACCTCTCACAGTAAGGATTCCTACTTTGTAAAGGTAAAATAAACAAATGACTCATGTGAACAATATTTTTATTCAAAATCACAAGGTGAAAAAGAGCAAACACAGAGTACAATTTTTTAGTTTAGTTTTTTTCTTTACTACTTTTATATCGCAGTAATTGGTATAAAATACTTTGTATGGTTCAGAAGTATAAGATCATTTCTTACACTTCTTTTTTACCATGATGTGTTGTTCAAGGTCACTGAATATAAGTTTCTTCACTGTTAAACTGGAGTGATAATTCATACACATCGTAAAAATACCCAGCAAAGTGTTTCATAAGTTGAGTCAATTAATACTATCTTTCCTCTCTTTTCATAGAGAACAGTAACATGCTTTAAAAATCTAGAACATGTGTGAAAATCTGAATTGCAAAAATATACACCAAGAAAACCTTCAAAATGAATCTCTTTAGCTTCAATCGTAGATTTATGAACTTTTGCTCAGCTGTGGCAAAACTGAAAATAACCACAGTGAAATATCCTTTGTGAAATACTAATGGACATAAAATATTGTTTAAATCAGTACTTCATGAAAATGTCATCTTAAAACTTATTTCCATGTCTAGGTAGAGCGTGATAGGAGTGCAGCCTGTTACCCTTTTCTCTGCTCTCCAGTTCTTTGCTCTATCACAATGGGCTCTGTGGCCCACTCCACTGTGGCCTCTGCCCTGAGATGTCTTTTTCTATTTTACCAGCTGAAACTGACTTTGTTCCTACAATTCTGAAGGAGCATTGCTATTTGGTGCTTAGCAACATACTGCTCTGCTGCAGATATCTGAGTGGCATAGTGGTTACTACTCAGAGGTTTTTTTGTGCTACACAGTTTGTTTTCACCACCATTGCTCCACACAGTGATACACTGTATTTAGTTATGTTTATATTTATTATGTTTTATGCAGTTTATTTTTCTGTATTTATTTTTACAGTTATTTAATATGCTGTTATGGCCCAGTAACTTTTGATAACATAAAAATTTGCTATTATGTTTTAACCCAGATCCTGCAACTTTGGAACTTAATTTCTAATTAAGTTCCTCTAATTAAAAGACATTTGTCACAGTATTTACATGCATATACACACACATACACCGATATATATCTATATCTATATCTATATCTATATCTATATAGATATAGATACATGTATAAATATTTGTTTTAGTTTTCTCAGATATCACTACTGAAATCTCTAAAGGCAAAACAACATATTATTTGTTAAAGTTTATTTTCTGTTAGTTATTGAGTAGCAAATAAAAATACAAAATATTTAAAATATATTAAATAAATTAATCGTGTTCTATAGAAATCATTAAAACTGGGTTTTATAGATTCTGTCTAAGTAGTGTCAATATAAATTCGTAGTAAGACTTATTTGATATTGTAAGAGGAAGAAGATAGAAAACTACTATTTGTAAAACAAATACTATGTGCTTTGTTTTTATAATCAATATTGATTTATTTTCTCATTCAATTGTGTACAGATTCAAAACATGATATAGTCCAAGGTAAACATTAATATCATGTACCTGTTAATGTCATATATATTATAGCCCATCAAAATATATCAATTGATAGATAAAAGCATTTTACAATAAGGACTGTGTTTATAGGTAATGGAATAAAAGATACTTTTGCATGTCTTTGTAAATATGGATATTTTAGCCATCTTAGGAACAATAGTTAAAGAATAGTCAATGTTTGTATCTCTTATTTTACAATATAGTTGGCAAAGCTATTGCTTTTGAATTCTTCTGAATCAGTGAAAGAATAAATAGACTCCTACATCTGGACATATGTGGTTTGCAGCTTTGTTTCGATTTCTCTATCTGGTGCCAGGTATCTATCACCTGGGGTGGAGTGTTATTTTGCTAAAATAGATCTCATTACTTATTTTCAAAAGAATGCTTTATTTCAGAACATTGCTATTGTTAATAGAACCTTGATTTTAGCAACCAAATGCCAAGAATGTTTTTAAACACTCTGTTATCCTTCCCATCAATTTAGATCAGCCAGACATAACATATGTGAGAAGTTATCTAAAATTTTCAGCAATAAAACAGATGATGAAAGCTTTGCTTCCCCTTAGGTATCATCCTGGATTGGTAACTGAGTTGTTTTGTTCTTTCTTTCATATAGTTCAAGGCTGGAGCACATTACTTTTGTGATATTCTCCAACGTTCTATGGCATCATTGTTTGAGACTCACCATATGTGTCTTTGATCCCTTCCCAGTAGGTACTTGGCATCATGCCTTTCTTACTGTTAGAATTTTGATTTCTTCACTTGCTCCTGACTTTATCCTATATATCATTATATAGAAGCTTACATAACTATCCTTGGGACTAAAGGGACTTGCAGGACAAGAACCTGTTATAAACGAACTCCTCACCACAAGAACTTGCCAACTGAGAGGTTAGATAGTCAATTTAATACTTGAGAGCTGGCTTTAGTAGCTCTAAAGTATTAGACCATATTCCCTTCAGTTTTGGTGAGAGCCTTTGTTTATGACAAAGGAAAATTATAGAATTGTAATTGATGTTGCAATTATATGAAGTAAATGACAGGAAGTGAGTTTGTGTAGGGTAAGCATGCAGAGGGCAGGCTCACTGTCAAGTAGGACAAAGAAAAAGAAAATAAAGAAAAGTCCTGGATAAAGAAAGTCCTGAAGCCTTTGGTGGATTTTGTAGGCTTTAATACTCTCTCAGAGAATCAGGTAACAGGCATGCAAGATAGGGTGGCTGGCATGCAAGAAGACAAGCCTAGGCTGAGCATGGGTACTACTGGAGGTAGGCAGTCAACCTCCTGCCCCCCGCCAAGGAGTTTTTTTGTTCTCGCTGGGCTCTCAAGCTTTGTCTCTTTCCTCTTCAATAACTTGCCACTTGTGGGGTTACTGCCACCAATTTTACTACTGTTTCTAGGCTCAGTAGTATACGCCCACACATGCGAACAACCTCACTGTTCAGACCCAAGTGTTCACAATTATGGGTACATGTGTCCCACCTGCATGCTCCCAGGGGGAGCATTAACACAATCAAGGCTGCAGGTGATAGATAGTCACAGCCTAGTGACATAAAAAGTCTGATTAACTCACCTTACTGTATAGAGTTTGTACTTTTTACCTAGTTTAATTTATTGTAGATTAATTAAGATAACAGATTTGTAATGAAGATTCTCGGGCCCTCTAAGTTAAATTTAATGTTCTTAGTTTGGTTCATCATCTCTTGGTTTACAACTTTACTTTGGTTCATCATCTCTTGGTTTACAACTTTACTTTCTTAGAGATGGTAACAACTCGAATATATTAAAAATATGGAACAAATATAGTAATCATAGAAAAAATTCAAGGTAGACTTTTGGTAGATTAAACTGATGTGAGAGACACTTCTGGAAGAGCAATATCAAAGGCATAGTCAAGGGTGAGATACTTTACGAAGGGTAGGTACAGCCTTGAATGGTAATAGCGGCCGGGTCTTTAAGTGGCACATTGGAAGATCCCTTGTAAGCATCCTTGTTTGCAATTGTAAGGGAAGCATCAGGTTTACCAACAAGAGTAGATTCTTTATTGGTTCTAGCAGTGACACAGACAAACCAAGCAGGCCAGTGCCTGGGCAAGGCTGGGGAGGCCAGAGTCAAGGGGTGGGTGCTGGGAGGCAGATAAGACTCCCACCCCTCAGAAATCTTCATGCTCTTACTCTTTCTTTCTCTGGAGTTCTTTAGTGCTTTATCATGCTCTCTCCTAGGCCCAGGTGTGCACACTTACCCACTGGACCTTACAATCATGTAGGAGATGTGATGCCCCAGGTGCATGTTATACAGACTAATAAAGGAAAAAGCTTGACTAACTCACCCTATATTCATCTACATGAATGGTCATGTGAGGTTAGGGAGCTAAATGATCCCTAAACATAAACCATCTGATGGTTCTATGCACGGACATAGAAAAAGGTTACCTGTGTCTGTGTGTGAGAAGTTGAATCCCTGCAAAAAAAAAACAGGCCAGGTGACCTTATGCAGGATTCTAAATTTCAGATTCATAATAATTTCTATGGTGCTTTCAGCCAAAATGTTAACAGTAAATAAATAAATAAATTCTAGTGTTGTCAAATCACCCTTTTAGAAACCCTGAACCAAACAAAGGTGAAAGCATTCAGGAGTGTTCTAATTAATCATAAAAAATTTCCACAGGTAAAAAAGTGAACAACAGCTGTGATTGTGGTGGTTTTCCTCCTCCTATATGAATAGCCATGTCCCCTTTGCTATTTAAAAAAAAAAAAAAAAAAAAAACCTAAATCCTAGGGTGTCTTTATTCTTAGAATTGGAAGATTGCACAATATTTGACTTGTATTAAAAGTCATAGTCTCCAGTCTAGTGACATAAAAAGTCTGATTAACTCACCTTACTGTATAGAGTTTCAATATTAATTATCATAACATTTTCAAGTTTGAATGACTAATATGAAGAATTTGCTAAATATGTTCGTAAACTGGATCTCTTTAAATGCATTCGAATACATGATCTCTGTGGAATTACAACAGGATAAAAAATAGTGGTGAATGCAAATTGCATAAAACATTTAAACTGCATTGGGAAAATAACTTATCTTGCTGAAATCAAGGTACAGTGAGTTTCAGCCTCATGAACATAGACCTATAAAATCACTTACTAAGGTAGATGATTGTAATTTTTAGTGTTTTAGAGAGTTTTAAAGGCATTCAGTGATTTCCTTTTGCGACTCAGGTCTGTTCTCCAAGTTAGCCATCTGTGGTCAAAGCTTCGGAAGTCTAAATCCCTTCATTCTCTCTTTCCTTTGCAGAGTTATTTCATTAAAGATTTTAACAGGATGTCTCCCATCCTTTGGGCTGTCTTAACTGCTTTCTGTTTATTACTAGTGGAAATCACACCATGCTTACAAATGGTAACCATGGTTCATTTATTTCTGTGTGTAAAGTTCTATTAAGTAAATCTATATTATATTTTATCAGGTAACCTCAGGATCCTTCCATTTGGTGTGTAACTGTGGGTGCAAGAGCAGCTCCTAATTAGTGTCAGTTTCAGCAAGACTTGGGACTGATCCCTATCTTGGCCACGAATATATGGCTATTCTTGATGTCTATTAATTGCACTTGCTGAGCCCACCTGGAAAATTTTTCAATGGGTCTATGTGGTGTAAATATGCTTGTGAAAGTGGGGGAGGTAGAGAGGTGGTCTGTTCTGAGACCATCTTTTGAAATCTCTCCCTCATCAAAGACTACCTCTAGTCTAACGATTTGTTAGAATTTTCAGTTCTAATGAATTTTGTGTTGTGTGTCCTAAGCAACTGAATTTCATTTCGGTGTTTCACTTGTAATTACCATTTACTAAAAATTTGCTGACTTGCCAAGTTACCTTTGGTTTCACTAGTTTATTATACTAATTACTAGAGTGATGTGTGTGTGGGGTGTGTGTGTGTGTGTGTGTGTGTGTGTGTGTGTGTGTGTGTGAACCTTGCAGACTGCCTCAAAATATGTTTAAAATCGAGTTTATTGTCAGAAGCTTACACTCAGGAGTTCAATGCAGGACAGATCTACATGGAGCGCCAAAGGCTTTTGGGGAATAAACAATTTCACCAAGACAACAATGCAGCCTCCGACATCCACTTTCTTTTATAAAGATCCCTTTCCTTTTCCATAAAGGCTGAACCAGGAGAGGAGTCAGTCAGGGTCAGTGGGACGCCGACATATGCAGCGAACCTGCAGACTGAGCGCGAAGAGCCAAACGCGCACACCTGAGGATCCTTGGGCCCAGTTCTTTTCCTTTCCTGCCTCTCTGGCTTCTGCGTTGGTGCCCTCTGCCGCAGGTGCCTCCTGCACCCCCAGCCCCCGGTGCGGCTGCGTGCGATCCCCGCCCCCGGCGCCGCCGCAGTGCGCGGAGCTGGGCTGGTGCTGTCGCCCGCACAAGGGAGGGGCGCGCTGCGCGACAGGCGCAGTCTCCCCGCACGGTGCCCGCCCCGCGTCCTCTCCTCCCGGGTCCTCCTATAACCTTCTGCAGCTCCAGCCCCCGCCATGGGGAATATGCCCACCGCGGTGAAGCATTGTCTCAGCTACCAGCAGCTTCTCCGCGAGCATCTCTGGATCGGGGATTCAGTGGCAGGGGCCCTCGACCCCGCGCAGGTACTGCCTTGCGGCCCAGGATATGCCCACCCTCTTGCAAACTGCCAGCCCGACCTCTTCCCTCGTCGATTCCCCTGTCTCCTCCCGCTCCGTTAGTCACCTTCGCACCCCAGGGCCCTTCCTGCGGCAGTTCTATCGTGTTAGGCCTCACCCCTTTCAGAGGGTTCCCAGCATCTCTGCTTGAACGTGTAGACCCGCCCCCAAGGGTAGGATGAAGCCCAATCCCTACCGAAGTCCCTTGCAGGTCGCTCGACAAAAAGTCTTCCTTTCCTGTTTCCCCTTAGAAAAGAGTCATTAGATATTTGTCTCTGGTGGCACTCCTCCAAGGTTGGTGTCCTGATTTTCATTTCCTTCCTGTACTGTGTAACAAAGACACCTATGTTAAAAATGGAAGCAGAAAACAGAATGAACCCAACAAAGAAAGTTAAGAAAACCTAGCAGGACGAAATTTGCCATCATTTCATTAAGTATCCTGAATATATCTGTGTGTCACTGTGTTACTCCTCTCCCTATAACTCAATTGCATTTTAAGACTGTGAAAAGAGAAAGGGATTAGTTCCTTTCCACCAAAATATATTCACATGTGATTCCTGAAAGTCAATTTTAAGACAATAGACACTTTAATTGTATCCATATATTTTCAGTTTAATGCAATCAACCAAAAGTGGCAGATAAGTGATGTGCATAAAAACGTACTTTTAAGAGCTTAAAAATTAAAATTTATAGCAGTGATAACTGTTATATGAATGTGAAAATATGGAAAAAGAAAAGGCCACTGAGAGTTTAGCTACTTTACTATTTTTTGCTGCTTGAAAATGCTTATTTCTGATTCATCTTATTAACAAAGTAATAACTTATAATTTGGTGGCTAAACGATTTAGCTATGTGACTTTAAATCAACCGTTTGAATGGTAGGTACTCATTTTTCTATAGTATATTAATGTAGTCTCAGTTCATTGTATCACTGTGTGATTGTAACGTTAATCGTGCAAACTGAAATTATGAATTCTTTAGAAGATACTTTATCCCTCATTATTTGTGGCCTTGGTCATCTGATGTCAAATCTGTGATTGACAATGCAAGAGGGTAAGTTAGTTTCTTTCTGCATATGTGCTCACTTGTATTTATATTTAAATTTCCTACATTCAAACTTTATTGTCTTTTCTCTTAACTTTAATGTTCAATCTAATCAGAAATTCTTAACTTTTACTGTGTATGTTTGAGACGTTATTTGATTTTTATATTGTATTTTCATTATTCCAACCCACCCACCCACACATAGCTGAGTTTTGAGTTTTGGGTCTTGGGGAGAAGGATGGCAGCTAGGCTGCTGGCTGTGGGTGTATTCGTCACCCTGTTTAGGTGTGGAAGCATGGCATGTTTAAAGGTGATTTGTGTGACTGCTTGAGTACCACGAGGGATAGGATTTGGAGATAGCCTAGTGAAGACTTGTTGCTTTGCTTTGGAGAAATAAGTACACATTCTCTACATACTACCTTTTACTGTCCCAAATGCTTTGCCTGGGAAACACCTATTCATCCCTCAAACACAGTTTAAGTCCTTTATTTTGAACAACTCTTTTATCCCTCCAAAGTTAGTACTCCTTTTCTTTCTTCTCATGATATTCCATGAAAAATTCTATTTTAATCCTGATCTTGTTAAACTGCAGTTCAGTTATCTCTGAGTTCTCAGCAGCATTGACACTGGACACCTGGCTCTGGAAACCCATCTCCATCCTTGGCCTTTGTGTAACTGTGTTTTCTCTGCTTGGGTCCTGCCTCTCTGGTTCCTCAGTCTTCCTACTCAGTGACCTGTATTAGTGTGGTAAATGTCCAGGTTCATCATGACAGCTTATCTCATAGGTTCAGTTTCTATTTGTAATTCAGTGTCTTCTATGTTATATCCCCATCTCTCTCATGCTCCAGTCTTTGATGGTCCCTGCTAACTTGTATGGCCCAAAAGCAATTCAAGAACTCAACATTCCTGAAATTGGATTCCTGTTCTTGCAAACCCATACCTTCTCCAGTTATTCCTATTATGGGAGGTACCTTCAGAGTTCCTTCCATTATACAAGCCACAAACCAAAAATCCTTTCTTTCCCCACATCCATAATATTGCAAAAATCATACATTTTCATCTTTTGAATTGCTCTCAAATCCATCTTATCCCAACTTAGCTGCTACAGTATTTTCAAAACGGCATTATATTCCATGTGAACTATCAGATTATTGCTATCCTTCATCTCACTATAGAGCTAATTGGAGTATGTTCTATTTTGAATAGAATCAGGCTTTACAACCTGTGAATTCTGTTTGCTCTTAGGAATGAATAGCAAAATGTCTGTGTATTCTTTGAGTTTTCAATTATCATTCTCTTTCAACAGTCTAACATCATCTTAGGTGTTCTTGTTTTTCCAAAGTGTCCTATCATATTTCCTATGGACACATGGCCTCTGTTTGTTTTTCCCTTTGTTAAGAAGATTCTTTCCAACTAATTAACTTTCATTCATACTTCAGATTGTCACCCAACATTTCCACTCAAAGTGCTGCTTTCTCATGAACTCTTCCATTTTCTCAAAGCAAGTAGCCCATAGTACCTTAAATTTCACCGTGCACTCACTATTCATTATATATGATGTAAATTATATATTTATTTTTGTGATTATTTGATGTTTAATTCCCTGCCAGATTAAGAATGATAAAAGGGGGAAAATCCACCCCAACAGTTTCAACAACAAAATGTAGGTTTAATATTTGATATTTAATAAATATATGATGAATCAGTAAATTAATAAACCTGTATTCTTATATATTCCATAAGATCATATGCTGTAGGAAATGTGAATACTAGCACTTTACAGGATCGATAACAATGATGAAGTGCAACAATAAATACATGTTAAATTAATTTTAAAATGGTAAAAATGAAGACATGGTGTTGGTTGAGTTTAACTTTAGTGGTGGCAGGTGGATATTATTACTATGCATTTTCATGTCACCATCTCTTAGAAGTTAGTATACTTGATGGAATAACTTGAGAATGATTCTGGAGTTTAGAAAGAAATAGCATAGAACTTAAACCAATTCTTCAGCATTATGCCTAGCATAGAGAATAATGAGTGGGACCCCCCCATCATTGGAGATAATTTAGTTACAATTGGTGCAGATAGATGGTAGTATTTTGAAATAATCCTATACTTGTGAACAGAAGACCTTTTTCTCCTACCAGTTTATTCTTTGATTTTATGCAAGCAGTAGTCTGGGTAGATCTTAAATGTATAGTTTAGTTTGTACATTAGAGATAATATGTACTCTGATAAATTATTGGGTTAAAATTAGATATTGTGTGAGTGTGTAACTACAAATAGACAATTCAGAGTTTTAGTTTATTACCAACAAAAATCAGTCTATGAGAGACTGACTCTGCCATAACTACTTAGGTTCTAGTTTAATTTTTTGTTTATAACACAGTGTAGGGTAAATGAATTATCTGAGTTTTTTACATCCTTCCTCCACTAGGCTCTATGAGCAGCACCTTTGTTAACATGTCAACACACCCTCCCCATGATTGTACACACCTGGGCCTATGTGAGAGGGGGATAAAAAGGACAGTGTCAGCCGACTGAGAGGAGGCTCAAGTTGTTCAATTTTCCCCTGTTCACTATTAAACATTTCATGAAGATGATGCCGAAGACAACAAAATTCTCCTTCAAGCTGCTAGAACCAATGGTGAACCTACCAAGATTGGGATGTTTGCAAGACACGCTATTTTGTAAAATATTCTCTTAATAGACCAAGAAAATAAAATTTATCATTCTCTGGAGCCTGTTTTATTTTCTATATTTGTCCCTATTAAAATGGGTATGTTGAAAACTACTTGAACAATAACTTTGACTGTATTTAATGGTTTGGGTAAAGCATTTTTTTGATTTCTAACTGCTGCTAAATTGTAGCTAAATCTCTTCATATTTTAATACCCCTTTACAAGTAATAAATTATCAAGGATCTACATTCTAAAACAAAGATATAAATATACTAGATTTCTGAAAAATAAATTGTAGACTATAAAGGCTAGACTCATGCATATAGGATTTTCAAACCTTTAAGTAGTGTTTGCTATCAGCAATAATTAGTATTTGGTATTAAAGGACCTCTAGAATTTAATCTAAATGTATTACATGTTTCTTAAATTTGATCACAGGATAATGTGTATATATGTAAAATTTAGTTTGTAGTTAAGCAGTTGTTAATACTTTTACCAAATTACTTAGAATGATAGGGAGAAATTTTCAGAAAGGAGATCATCCGATTGTTTGTTTTTTATTTTCTCAAGTGTTCTGTGTTACTTTTCCGTTTTCCTTGCCCCCTTTCATGACTTCTGTGGAAACTATGTGGCATTATTTATTTTCCTGTGAGTTAGGCTGTTAGTTATATACTAGACTTTTTTTTTTTTTTTTTTTTTTTTTTTTTTTTTTTTTTTTTTTTTTTTTTTTTTTTTTTTTTTTTTTTTACTGGACTCTTAATTGCTATCCATAAATGAAACACACAAGCTTGACTTACTAAAAATATAAAAATAAGTGCTGTTGCATCTTAATATATATTTAACTATTTGATGGCCTCTGCTGTTTATATCATTGTTGTTAAAAATCTTCGTTATATTTGTGATGTATTTATAGTCATCATTCATTTATTTATGTACATTTGTATCTTTTCTTTGCTCTTCCTTTATGTACACTCTTTAACCTAAAATTATTTTCCTTCAACTAGATGTATATGTTTTAATATTTTCACTAGTAAAATTATTCCAATGATTCCCTTCAGCTTTTCTTTGTTTAAAATTACATTTAATTTGACAATATCTAAGTGTGCATAAATATATGTAAATATTGACTGGAAACATATATTCCTTATAAAGAATTATATGACAGGATTATAAATACAGATTTTTCAACAGATGCAGTAGAATCCAGAAAAAATCCAGCTTTTAATCTTACTTTTTTTCTTTAATGATAATATAGTATATCTTTTTCTATATTGCTTTTAGTTTCCAACAGTATGAGTCTTGTGTCCAATGTTGTATTTGTATCTCTAAAGTTACATAGCTTTTCTTTGATCTATGACTTAATGTTTGTGGACTTTTGTACATTTCAGAACATTTTCAACCATATCTCAAATATTATCTTTATTTTTAATCTTCTGGACTTTCATTCTGAAGAATTTCAGAACTTGCCCTGTTATCCATATGTTTCTTAAATTCATTTTAAAACGTTTAAACCTTTCTTTTTACTCCATGTTGGATCTGGTTATTTTCTGCATTCTTTTATTCTATTTCATTCATTCCATTTTTCAGTTTTGTCTAATGTACTGTTAATCTAGTTTATTGAATTCCTACCTTTAGTAGTATTTTCAAATCATTTTCAAAACTAGTTTTTAGTTCTCTGTCATAGTTCATCTGCTTGTGAATTCTTAAATATATATATGAGTTATTCCATACCTGATAACTCTTAATATTCATATCGCCATTAGGTTTGTTTCATGGATCTTTCCTCCTGAAATTTCTACTAATTTTTAATTTTATGTGAGAACCTGGTATGAAAAAAAAAAAAGATCTCACTTAGGTCAGTGAGTGATACTATCCTTTTGCAGAAAGGGTTTGTTTTGTATTTAGCAGATAGTAATTATAAGGATAACTTACATTAAGAGTAGCTTACCTTAAGCAAAACATCTGATGAACTTATTTGAGGCTAGTTATACTTTATTGTGAAGTCTTTTCTATTCATATTTACCTTTATTTTTAATCCTTCAGAGATTCTTCTTTAAGATCTTAGGTGTCTATATTATTGTCTTCTCCTTGTTGGAACCTGAAGTCATTATTTTCTCTTCAGCTTTAAAGGCTCCTGGGAGCTCTGATGATCTGAGCGGCTGATACAGAATTGGCAAATACCTTATTCCTAATTATTGTTATGCTTACCACCTGGTTTTTCTTCTGCATGTTATATTGGCCCTTGATATACTACTTTGGCAACTCTCTAAATCTGTCAAGTAAGTGTTTTTCATCAATAGCTTGTTCTGTTTTTTCCTGGTTATTCTCAAAAAGAGGATTGGCTGAATAAAGTAGTTGAAAATTAATACTATGCCTAGGGAAATAATATGAAAACTAATATTATGCCCAGATTCAGTATTTAACTTTATAGAAACAGTATACGATATATTTCCTCTTTATGTGCGACACATGTTGATAAAACTTATTAAGTGAATGAATCAATGATTAAACAGATGGTTCCTTTATGACATTTTATTTCTTTTGACGTAAAATAAACTTAAATATCTCCATTAGACAAGCATGAAATTGGTAAACAAACTTTTTTGTTATTAACCTTTTCTTTTTAAATCTTACATTTTGCTTTCCTTATTTCATGTTTCATTTTCTTTGTGTTGCCCTGTCTCTGTTGCAATAGGCCTTTTTAGAAATCTGCCTATTTGCTTAGTTTGTTCAGAAGACCATTTGCAGGCTCATTAATTCCTCTGCCTATATATGTATGTGTGTGTTTTATTTGTATCTGTGTACATAAGTGTAATCATGTCTACAACTGATTATTGTTTTGAAAAAAATCCCTTTTTGCTTTCATTAGAATTTCAGTTTTCTTTATGTATTTGTATTATGTAATTTTATTTTATCTTTTTTCTCATGAAATTTATTTTGTTTGCATACATAGCTCATCTTTGTTAAGTTATTGCTCACCATAGGCATGCTCCCCTTATCCCCCTAGCACCCTCTTCTGGTCATTCAAGTTCCTCTCTTTGCCAGTTGTTGGTTGATTAGCCTGTTTTCTTTTCTGGGGTGGTGTACTCCTGGGTGAAGCCCCACATTCCTGGGGGACTGCAGACCAGGCTGACCAAATCTACAGGTGGCCCATCTGCACATGTTGAAAAACCTCCTGCAGGGTGGATGTTGGAGTGACTCTCCAGGCTGTGTCATTGTGGCCTTTTCTGTAGTGGAGGAGACAGTCTTTTTTTCTTTCCTCTGGACTCATAATCTCTGGTGGCTTGTGTAATTTTAGACCTTTTACAAAATTAAGTGCCTGAATACATTTACACAGCCAGTTCTCTATTTTCTTTAAATGTACTTCCTGATTGGTATCTTCAATTAAGTAAATTTAGCTTTGGTTGTGACTATTGATATGTCTGTCCTACTTTCTACTTTATGTATTAGCCTCAACCATTTATATTTCTTTCCTTTGAGGCTGCTTATATTTTTTTTTGGTATTAATATTTTATGTTACATCAATAATGTTTGAAGCAAAAGCTGCATTTCGAAGAATGAACTCATTCATCTTGAGAAAAATCTATTTAATTTTCTACGTTGCAGTTTCTAGGATAGTGTGGTCCTAAGAACATTGCCATTCTTAGTTGAGATTATGTCAAACAAAGTGAAAGTAGAAAGTTCTACACAGAGTGCTAAAGAAACCAATAAATCTAGCTATGGACACAGCAGGATTGTTGAAACGATAGGTATTTGTAGTTACTTAATACATGAACAATCACAAGCAGAGATATTATTCCCTTTGTATGACCATGTGAATGATGATTAGGATGGAGTAAAATGTCAAGAATTTTCCAGGAAATCAAATATTACATACAATCATATATCTGATTTACTGGAGAAAGATGTCAAAAATATTAGGTGATATAATGATGGCAAACTAAGTTCTAATAGCTTTTGTGTATAAGGAAGTGTCCTCAAATAGAAATAAAGGACTATGTAGCCAAATCACACGGGTCTCACATGGGTCTCAAAGGTTTTAGACAAATGAACCAGAGTAATAGACTTTAAAAAGTAATGGAAACTTAAGATGCCAGACTCATATACCCAGTGGGTTACAGATGTGTGAAGTCTAAGCAGATACTCCAAGTAGCTAAGCAAAATGTAAGAAACAAAGCAGTCTCTACGTGAGAGGTAGATAACAGTTCAGATAGCAGTGCTACTGATGCTTCATTCTTAGGTCAGCTGTTGGACTATTCAGTAATAAGGCTGAAAATCTGGTGGTGAGTTTGTTTCCAACTGGATAGTTAAAAATTTCTGAATCTTAGTACAATGGGAAAAGGTAGAGATCCCTGTGTGACTCTACAGCAAAAGTAGATGATTGGAGGGAACAATATGTTGGTATAAGACTAAAGAGAATAGAATTGGGAAATAAGGTGAGCTCCTTGGCAAATGAGATTCAATAGGCTTTACTCATTCATAGTAAAGATGACACTGGATATCTCAGCATTAGCTGAGTGTTGAATTTTGTATTTCAATAATCCTTATCCCTAGGCATAAGAATACTAGATCATGAAATCACCTTTAATTTTATATCAGTATATGTGCTTTTGAAAAAAGTTAAAAGTTTTTGGTGAAAGCTGTTTACTTGTTGTTTCCTAAAGTGGAATCATGCACGATGAGGCAAGGTCAAGTATCAGGAGGAATATGGCTTTATCTCTGTGCCCTTAGTGTTTGCTCCCTGATGTTTTAATAGAAATTCAGCATTTTTATATTCTCTAAATCTTTTATTTTTAAAATTCCAATTTAGAAAAGCAATTAAAATGTTGCTCTGTAAGACTTACTTATTTAAAGGGCATTTTATAGTGACCTAACTACCACTGTGAACATTCTATATATGTTAAGAACTGCTTAACTGCTCTCCATTCAGTAACTTATAAAATCCTCACAACAATTCATTGCATGGATTTAGTGATTGAGATTGAGATTGCATGGATTTAGTGATTGTAAGCAGAAAGCTTACATAGCTGGATCATGATTAGCAGCTAATGATTAGTCCAGGTAGGACTTTAATTCAGTTAGTTCTAGTTCCAGAACCCCTAATTTTCACCGTGAAGCTATTATGTCCTCTACTTTTTGGCTAATAGAACCACCTGAATGTTTATTAAATGTGTTGGAAGTTTTGATTCAGTAGCTGTGAGTTGTAGCCCAACTATCTGTGTTTATATTTCACTTAATTTTGGAAAACTCTGTGCTGGGTGATGCTGCCACACTTCTATTTCTGCATCTCTGCTAAGGGGGTCTGCTGTCATATTATGTTTCCTCTAACCTGTCTTTCAAGAGTTCCTGGCTCCTGCCCACGGAAGACTCCTATGAGTTTCGACTTCCCTTCTATTCTCTTTGTGGTTGAGAGTAGAATTCAGTCTGGAATAGAATTGCATTGGATACAAAAGGAAAAACAACTTGGTTTCCAATAAATTTCCTGTTCCCTTCAATCTCCAATACTTTCTGTCCTTGGATTTCTGTTGGCTCCTGTATTTCTTGCTTTCTCTTATTCCAGCTGGCTTTCACATCCTTCCCTCCCCCCACACTGTGCTCTTGTTTTTTTCATTAGCACTGAACTTCTCCAAGTCTTCTAGCTTTGTTTATGCTTATTCACTCTGTGCTGTAACTTTCCCTGACCCTTTTTTCTCTCCTCATCTTTCCTTTTCCAAGTTCAGTTTTTATTTTATTCTTTTATTTTCTTTAATCAACCAAGGGCCTAGACTGTGTAGATCATAATTTTATGTGTCACTCTCATGTAATGAATGGTAGCTAAGTGAGATAAAGCAACATCATATAGTTGGAAAATGCCATTTTAACAGAAACTCTTATTTAATGAGATTGCCCGGCTTCCTGGAAGTCCTAATAACAGACAAAACATGCAGCATCCCAGCTTCCTCCTGCTGTTCTCTCTATTGTAAGTCTGGGCAGGAGACTCAACTGGCTGCTGTATAGGTTTGCTGATGTAATCTCTGGAAACATTTGTAGTTGATAATACCCTTAAAAGACAAAAACACATGAATGACTTCAGCTGGATTTGCCCTCTTTATTCCTGTGCTTAGCTGCCTCGGGCATTCAGATTGTCTGCTGCATTCACGGATATTTTGTTACTGTGTTTTTACCAGCTTGGTGTCTGATGAAACTGTGGCAGGAACTACTGCAACTTAGGCAAGGGAAAATAAAGGCAAATTTATTTAGAACAGATATGAAGAAAAGTTAATTAAGGAGAGAAGGGAAGAAACAGAAACCAAGGGTGACTCCCAGGGCTTTGGAACCAGGGAGGGGCAAGAGGGCCAATGGAATCTTTCCTCTGGGAATATATACCTCCTCTCCCTAGTTTCGCTAAGGCTTCAGTCTGTGACTGGCTGGCTGATGTCACCGTGCCAAGGCTCACCTTATTTCTCAGCCTTTGGAATTCTCTTTCTTAGTTGGCCCTGACTGGAAATGCCCCATCAGGTCCTTCACCTTTCTAAGGCCAAAGGTATTGGATTGGTTCTGTTCAATTTTGCTGCCCTTCAGGGAGAGCATGACTGATTAATCCCCTTGGGAATTTGCTTTTATTATCTCTCCATTCTCCCTGTCTGGAGGCTTCCCTTTCGCTACCTATATGACTCATTGCAATCCTAAATGGACAATCACAGAGAATAATAAAACCATTCAGAATATTGCTGAACATTGGCATAGTTTTCAACTGTAGTCTAGTTATTATATACTAGACTAGGAGTTGGTGAAGTTTTCAGAAGTTTGCTGTTTTTTCTTTTGGACTGCCTTTTTCTGATTAGATTTCATTCCTTGACTTAAATAAAATAAAACTGATTAGCAGTGTTTGTTGTGATCCATTTGTACTGAAATCTTACTCTATGTAAAGGGGATTTTACATGAAAATAATTTAAAACATACTTCAGGTTCATAGGAGTTTATAAAGCTTTTTTATTCATATAATTTATATAAAGCCAAGTAATAACAGCAATGGCAAACTCTCAGAAATTATAAAATATAAACAAGAGCTATTGTTTCCAGGCAATGATGAAGAGAACGGAAATGAGAGTACCAAATATGCTTTCAGTAGAGGAGCTATTTCCTTTTTTGGTCTGGAGACAGGATCCTCTGTACTCTGACTCTCTGATAAGTGCTCTGTGAAATGGAACAGGGCAGGGAGGAGGAGCAAAGGACTATTGGAATGTCATGAAAGCTTCTATTCCAAGGCCAGTGCCCAGGCTGCATGCTCCATTGCTGTTCTCTGGTAGCTCATTTCTCCATTTTACTTTTTATTTGAATCGTTTCCTCCTCCTTTCTCCCACCTCCTCCCCCAATCCTGTCTGACAATTTAGTTGAAAACCCAAGCTTATAAACCTGTTCTTCTATGGCACAGGGGAATGTAGTGATTTATGACATATGATGATTGTAGTAAAATATGTGTTGGAAATAAATTTGAGGTCAAATGAGTCTTGGGTAGATTGAAGGAATTCTTGGTCAGCTGTATGGATAACATTAATGGTGTTATCCATTAATGGAGAATTATTCATTTAGTTATAAATGCATATATGTGAATACATGCATATTATGCATACCTTACTAGACATCTTTTTCCATTTCATGTGCCTCTCCATTCTTTTGCCTGCTCTCATTTATAGCTATCAATCAATCAATCAAGCAATTGTATATCTAATGTATTATCTCTCATGGGAAAAAATAATTTAAGGGATGACCCCTATTCTTAAGAGTTGGTGTTTAAATATTTGATTTAAATTGTTCAATTTTTATAGGTGATGAAATTTTTCTTACAGGTATTTCTTTAGAGTTCTTTCCTTTTTCCTATGAGCTACAATTTCATATGGTTCTTAGGGATGCGTCTTTGTTTCTGCATTGAAGCAGAGTTTCCTACTGAATATGGTTGAGCAGCAGTATGAAATATTTAGTAACTACATGACATATGTAGTGCTACACTGATATCTTCTCAAGGGATAAAAACAGTCACCTGTTAGTTATCTAAAAGACATACATATTTATGTATTTAGTAAATACTTGTATAACAAATTCTGTATATTTTAAATAGAGCAGATATCCATAGTATAGCCTTCAGGTGCTTTTACAAAAAACACCCCTGACTTTTCAACTGAGAAAATATCTAATTTATCAAAAATATAATTTCTATGAATTAGGATTAGTACTTTTAGCTCTTCATTTTTATATTGGATGATAGTGAATATTTTTATTTCCAGGTGCTGATTTGGGATGTTTACAAACCTATTTATTTCTTTCGTGGATGTCATTGATTAGGTGACAGAAAGTAGAATCTAGCTTTTCAATTTCTTCCCATATCTGTGTTTCTGTTGTGTTAATTCACACAGTGTAAATTATGTGTCTCTTAGGACTATATTTTACAGAAGAAGTAGAAACATTAAGGGGTATAATGAGACCCTAAGGGTGAAGCAGCTTCTCCATTGCAGTGTCTCAGCTTTGGTCTCCAGGTCTAGATTCTGTGCTTAGTATAACGATCCCACCGATAGTAAGTGCATCATCTGTCACCGTTTGCTTCTAACTCTCCAAGTCACGCTGCCTTGTGTTTGTGAAATAGGGAAACGCAGATGGCAGGAAACTTTAACTATGGAAAATGTCTTTCATATAAGTTTCACTCTATGAAATAAGCATTTCATAAAATCTTTTTGGTGAACTTTATTAACAAATGATGGGGTCTAGTAAGTTTGGCAAGTAAGAAGGCAGGAAACCCCAAAGAGAATATGTCTGTCAGACATCTTTCCTTCTGGGGTTTCCTTCCAAATGTTTTTGGATCTTAAAGGAAGTGGAGTGGCTCTCTGCCACCACTTTCATACATCTGTAACCCACTGGGTGTATTGAGTCTGGCATTCACTTTTAAAATTCTGTACTCAATCTGTATTTATTTCACTGTGGAATAGAAGTTGATCATAGGTTAAAGTCAAAGTCAAAATATCAATCTTATTTAACTTAGATACAATTTATACTTTTTGAGAATTAAAACTTAAGGGCCCAGAAGTCCCTGATTTTTTTCAAATGCTATAGAACAATTCATATCTTGAATTGTATGGAAAGCTATGGACATGGTCAAACATAAAAGGTGAGGGCAATTTTGAAGTCTGTTTGCATAGGTTTTAGGGTTGTGTTTAAAAGACTTTTGCAAGATCTGTGGAGAAACAGATGTAGTTATTCAGAGCTTCAGTCATGAATGTCTGCTATCACTTAGTTTCCATTCCCTTATGACAAGATTTTAATATTTAACTTAATACAATTCCACTATCCGTATGCTCTAGAAAATATTGAAAGGAAAACTTGAGCTAAAGGAGATGGAACATAAGCTCGCATAAATACGTATCTCTAGAGACCTAGATTTCCTAAATCTACTTGCTCTTTGTAGTATGTATACATATGTTGACCTTTTCATGGTAAATACATAGTGATAACTTGTTAAATAAAATGTCAATCTTTTTTTTTTGTAATCAAGAAGTATCATTTGGAAAGTGTAGTACTTTAGCATACCTGTTTTAGATTTGCAGCTGATTTATTGCATGGGGCAAATGGGAGCATATATGAGATAACAAACTATTATTTAAACTATATAACTAACAGTTTAGGAAATTATATAGTTATAATATCCACCACTCTATCAGATAATGAATTTATACCAGTGATTTGAAAAAAAAGACTTTAATTTATGCATTTTTTAGTCATGGAAGAAGATCCTATTAGTCTGACTTTAATTGTGAGGTGGGGGGAAAGGCTTAGAGTTAATATAACTCTCCATGCAACATACCTGGTGGAGACACTGATCTTAATCTGACTCTCAATTTGTCAGAATCCAAAGCCTTTATTTCTTTTACTACACCTTTTTTGACCCTTTAATTATATGACATTTTTATTCATTTAATGTAGCCTTATCTGTGTTAATAGATTAGTAAAGTTCTTGGTTAAGCTAAGACTTCAAGGAAGCAAACTGCAGCTAATTATAAATGACTTAGAAATTGAGTTATCTTATCCCATCAATTTGTTTTATTATCTTTAATTTAAAATCTGAAGTTGCAGAGCCAGAATGAGCCATTCTTACTTCATACTCAGGTTATTTAGATTCTTTGAGATGATTCCATAAGGTTATAAACTTATATGACCTCTTTGTTTGTACTCAGTACTTACCAGAGCTCTCTTTCTTTCCCTGTCCACAGATGAATAATCTTATAGGATATTTGAGACATACATACATTCTTAGTTTTTCAGTTGATTGCTCAAATTTGAATCAAAGTTGATTCAATCAAAAAGGTCAGACATATAAATTATATTGTATATTATTATATTTATATACAAGGTGTGTTATATATATATATATATATATATATATATATATATATACACACACCAAATTTGCATAGGTAGACTTCATATGCATATTGAAACTTTCTGGAAAACTTTTGTTGGAAAGATCTATTTACTTCATCCTTTGAATCTTTTAAAACAATTTTTTCCCCAAGAAATCATCCAAAATGACATGTATAGAATAAAACCATACTACAAACCTATAAGTGGAATGAAGATTCCTCTGTCACTTAAATTGTGCTAGAGTGCTACTGTGAGTTTAATACAAATCTTTATTAACAAGGTGTGGTTTATTGCTAGCATGTACAATGATAATTGGTCACTAAAGCACAGAAGTGAAGATAACAAAACAAAATGTACTTTATCATAGAATAGCAGGTAATAGATGAGAAAGAAAAAAATGGTGAAGTGGTTCTAACACCCACAGTACACTTAAGAGCTTTGGGGTACTCCCTTTTGGGAAACCAAGAACCATAGCCAGTCATTTATGATTAAATATATGAATTGAATTTACTCTTTCACAGGGACACTGTCATATAACTCTATTGTCCTTCCGTTTATTACCAACATTTCTAAAATCTCTGCTCAAAGTGTGAGTAGAAGGGCCAAAAGTTTCCTCTGCTGTTTTAGGAGCTCCTAATTGCTCCTCTTTTCGGGTGTCAAATTTGTTGCCAGGGAGTGTCTGTCTTGGTGCTGTCACTTGTGAGGAAGCCCTAAGTCCCATGAGAGTCAGTGTTTCCTTGCTCTCTTTCTAGTAAGAGCAGTAGCAGCAGAAAACCAATTACTCCCTTTCAAACTTTTGGGAAAAGAGAATAAAATTACAGTTCTATTTAGCTAGTTTTGATGAACCCACTCGTAATACTAGGCACTAGATTTTGTACTCAAGCTAAATGTAGTAACTTCCATTTTTCAGATGTATAGTTTATTTGGAGGCATTTTTTGTTAATCAGTAATGTTAGGAGCCCTGTGCAGGGGTGGGGATGGGGAGAGGAGGAGAGGGAGAAGAAAATAAGAGATGGAAAAGATTGGTAATGACCTATGAGGCCAGCTCACAGATTGGGACTTGGGAGCATAACCAAGTCAGCTTTATTATGAGCTTGGAGTCCTTATATATCTTGGCCAAAGAATGATTACAGTGAGATAATAAGGAAAAGCCCTAGGATCCCGTGGTACATGACACGTGGGAGAAGGATGAGGGATTCATTACCTAAACAGGAAAAATACCTTTGGAAGTAAATGCTTTTATCTTTCCAGGGACATGTCTGTTCGGTTGGGACTTTCCTAGGAGGTTAGAAGCTGCTGTCACAGATAAGAGACTAGTCAGTAACCATCTCTAGTGTGCCAGAGAGGATGAGAAAGATAAAGGTGTTCCTTTATCTAAGGCATATTTCTTTATCTATATTTGATGCCCCACAAGTAGAAATAGCAGGAATTGAATGCTGAGGCTTCTTTAGAAAATTTGAAGTTATTTTTAACTTGACTGAAGCATACTATAAAATACTGATTTTATGAAAGGAAAAGTGTGAAACTTAAATGTGTCTAATCACTAGTGTAGAATATATAATTTTTACATACAGCCAGAGTTGGGAAAATAGAAGGAGTTCTGAAGAGTTGAATATCAGAAAAACACATAGGCTTATGTAGTTTTTCTATATTACTGTTGTGGGAGAACAATATTATATTTTGTCTATAGAATGTGTTTTTTTATTTTACATTTTGGCTTTAGTGTCCCTGCCAGCACCTACCAATGCTTTCTTAGAACAATAGCTTATAATTTATTAATTTTATAGGCTAGATATTTGAATACTTTGCAAGTGTTGATAAACTTCACTCTGATTTTAATGAGGACATACATTTATAGCCCACGAACCTATTCCTATAAATGTGTTTAATTATTCACATGTGCATGCACAGAGACTGACACTGTCCATATCCAAACTTATTTGTGAATGTGTGACTGTGAGTCTTTGTAGGTTTTTATTTATTAATACATATGAGTGTGTATTCATTACTGTTGGATAGATGGTAATACATTAAGGAATATTTTGGGGAGTTAAAGCACTCAGGGAAATGGTAAACCATCCAAAGATAAATTACCAGCCACAGCAATTGACATTGTATGAGACTATATAATCAGAACTGCATGGGACCATGAATAAGAATAGGTGTGTAGAGGAGTGGGTTAATGTAGAATTTTCTACAGAGCCTTTTCAGTTTACCTCCGTGTCTTGTAGTTGATCCTTTAGCCTGTTCTGCTGTCACCTTTATCCTTGAGACCTTGAGATGCTACCAAAAGTTTATTTTAAGTTATTGGGTTTATTACTATGCAGCTATTGACAGTAGGACCTATCACTAAACCTATTGCTAAACCAAATCTATATAAATTAGTTATTGCTTTCCCAGCTCCTTTGCTCCACAAGGACAGTGAGGTGTCTAAACACACCAGTAACCTGGTGGTAGTTATACATGATGATCTGGAACCTTCCCTGAGCAACAATTGTCCCTTCTACCAAATTGTTTAGTGTCAAAATAGTGTCTCTATGTGTATGGGTTTCATTTGGTGCACTCTAAACTAATACTTGTTACATATTGTTACAGAATCACTGGAGATTTCAGGTGGGCTAGAAAAATGTCCAAATAACTTGTGAGATTTATAAAGAGATTGTGTAGAATTGTTTGATAATTTGGTATTATGCTTTAAAATTTCATTTGTTACTATAGCCAGTGTATGTTGAGAAGGTTGACTTGAAACAGCCCAGTTGAGGAAATGTTTTCATTTCTACTTAGAAATAAGATAGAGGTATTTGAAAGGAAAGGCTTAGAAAGTTTTATTTATCAAATTAAAATGGATATTAGTATAAATGATAATTTTTAAGTTTAGCATATTTATGAAAGAATTTTTTTATTTTATAGTTAATGGCAATGGGCTTTTAGTTTGAATGCTTTTTTTTTTTTTCTTCTGAAAAAAAGCTAGATCTGTGGTTCTTAAATTATGGGTTTTGGATTAGTAGCCATCATCATCATCTGTGAACTGGTTAGAAATGCAAAACTATGGACCTAACCTGATGTGGCAAATCATAATCTCTGGAGATAGTCCCAGGAAACAGTATTTTATCATCTCTTCAGGGACGTCATCCACATTAGAATTTGATAAATGCTGATACAAAAGAATAGCCCCTAATGAAAGACATTATCTACACAGGAAACAGCTGAAATCAGGTGGCTTGGGACTTCTCTCAGTCTTATATTGTAGGGTCCTTGTTTCCATTTTTTTTTTAAGGAACCTACCTTACCTGAGAATGTAGAATAAATAAAAGCAAATTTTTTAAAGTTACTTTGTAAGTTAGTACTGTTTAATTTGAAGTTATTAATTTGGGAGTTTTTTGAGAATGAATAATTTTAATAAATATGGCTTATCAATAGCTTAGAGTAAACATTTTTGGGGGAATATTTTAGTTTATTGACTAATAAATAATGCAGATAGTAGGAACTATTTGTGATAACATGAAAGATACTGAATAAACTGATGGATTTTACTAGATTTCATTCCCAAAGAGAAGCTCAGTTCTCTTACTTGGGCAGAAAGACTAATTAGTCATTACTGTGGTAACCTGTTTGCTGACTGTTCCTCTAAGGCAAAATTGAAAATTAGTCACTGTGGTTTATTTTTTAATGGGAATTAAAAATAAGAACAATGATTTATTGCCTAAAATGGTCAATAAAGGTTGCATCCAACTTTAGCAGAACTGTGCAAAACTTTTTTCTTTGTTTTGATGTTTCAGTCTGCAGATGTTAGCTGTTTTTGTGGGGAAATAATGGTGTCAGCTATGAGTTTTCTTGGAAAGAAAGAGTTTAAAAGCTTTGGAGAACTGGAATCACAGTCTGCACAGCCAAATGAACATGGATGGAATGTGAGGTGATGTCCATGGGGAGTCATTCCACAGCAGCATCTGGAAGGAAACAATAAGTGACTGGAGGGTTTACTTTTCAGGCAAATGATTAAGAGGCGATTAAGTGAAGGTGTTAGGATGTGAGGGAGAGAAGGAAGCACTGAAGGTGTATATATAATATGGAATAGATGGATTAAGGAAAAGACTTAACAGAATGAACCATAGATCACAGCTGAAATTGTAACAAACTGGAACTGGAATTTGGACAGAACTGCTCATACGTACCATGTGAAACAGAACATGAGATTCACATAATACATAATAGTGGGTCCTTTTTAATTACCATTTGGAATAGTAAATGTCTAGTCATTTAGAGCCACTGGAAAACATTTCTTAGAGTTGGAAAGATACCCTGCAACTAGTCCTTTATGGTGCTGCTCCTGATATATTGACCCTACTTTAAAATCCTCACAAGAGTCCTTGGAAATAGGGATTCAAGGCTTTGGTCAAGTGAGTAACTGTACTTCAGCAGTTTGCTACTAGCTCATTCATAAGCAGGAGATGGTATAGCTTTAAATAAAAAATTTGTTTTTGCTCCTCTTGTGAAAATAAGATCTTCTTGCTCCTCTTGTGAAAATAAGATTTTCATCCATTGACAGTTCTCCTCTCCTGCTTTTGAATGAATTTAGATTAGTGGAACAATAATATGAAGGTGTCAGTACATACATAAAACTGTTTGATAATGAAAACTAGTTGATTTCTCCCACCCCCAAGATTCATATTTTTTCTTAGAAACAAAAATCAAGTTTATCTCTGAATGTAAGTTTTTCTTCCTGATACTGGATACTTGAGGATCTGGAAAAGTCAGAAATAAAAAAGGTACAGCAGCAGTGTGGAAATCAATGCCCTTCCCTAGCTGTGGTCCTTGCCAGCAGACACTGACACTTCCATTAATCTTATGTAGATATTTCTGCAAATAAAACTCAGTCTTTGGACTCAGAATCTAAAAACTGAATTTTATTAGCCAGTGTAGCTAAATAACATAACACACAAATCCACATTTTTGGTGACTGAAAATGCTCACAGATGATTTTTTTGCTCAAGTCCTTGGTGAATGGTTTGATCATTCCAGGAGCACATGGTTATCTAAGAACCGAGACTAATTCTAGTGACCCACCCTTCTCTAGGTTGTCTCCATTTAACTGGCATGTGGGGGAAATTACTATGGGAATGATACAGCCTTGCCTTATCACTTCCCTCCAGAAATTAAATACTATTACTTCATATGGTCCTGAACTCCTGTGATAGGTCACACCTATATATCTGTATGGGAGATTAAGTTTAACATTTTTATCTGTGAACTTTGCATCCCTGTAAGATCTCTAGGCAAATTATAAGGAAGGACATGTAAATCTACATCATCAACATGTTTAGGGACAAACTGGACAAATTACATAGAGAGTTTATGTATTATTTGCTCTTTAATAAAACATTGGAACAAAAAATTCCATTTAATTCTATTTAGATATTGCCTTGTCCTTCATAGCTCTTCAGTTAACATTCTCTTAGGATAATCATTTCATGGGTGACTCTGAGATGTCAAAATCTTAAGATTTTAGGTTGGTAAGATGTGTCTTAGAGTTGGTCCCACTCATCTGTGAAAGGTAATGGGAAGAGCCTATCTGCTCAAAATATGTGTTTGGCTACTGCAGGATAAAGATAGCACTCAGATAACTAAAATCATGGTCCCAACAAATTATAGGTGTAACATTTTATAAATTTTGAGAAGGGAGAGCCATTTGAATGCTTGTAGGGAGGGTGTATCTGTGGAGGGGTAGAAAGAAAATGTTGAGTCAAGATAGCTCTGGGGTAAGGAGGTCTTCCTTCCTCGTTGCCCGGGGCATTCACTGTGTGTGACATTTCCAGAGAAATGTTCTGTAGAAACAGACCAAAACACACTGTCCTGGGATGATATACATGCTGGCATTAAAGGATTCTGAAGTAGAGGTTCTGCTTTTTATGTGATCGCTCTTGATCATAGTCACATAAGAAGTCTGCATGTTATTACACACAGACACAGGCACAGAGCTTCGTGCTGTTATCATGATGTTCTGTGTTCAGGTAGGATTTGAAGGCATCTAAAGCACAAATCAGTCTGCTTTTCTTCAAAGTAAATTTATAGACAAAATTTAAGTAAGATGGTCTTATAAACATGGGCACTGTAAGAGAAAACAGGGATAGTATTAATTACCCTAGGATAACAGTATAATTACCCTAGGATAACAGGTGTCAAATAGGACTGGCAGATTGGGGCCACCTTATTTTAAGATCGTAATACTGCATTCATCTCATGATGATCCCTGACGGCACTGAACAGTCCTCACTGTAATAAAGTTTCGTCCTCATACTCCACTGTTTTGAATCATTACTAGGTTAGATAAAAATTGAAAGAACTCATTAATCTTTGTAGGATATCAAGCCATACAATTAGCTACTAGCTTTGCTATGCTCACAAGGCTATTTGTAGTACTTTCTACCCTATCTCACACTTGCTGTGAAATTTTCCTTGAATCACTTTGAGCATCTGTTCTAAATTCTTGGTCTCCATAAATGGCACCAGGAGCAGGACAGAATTGCCTCTCTGGGTTCCAATCGAATGCTGAGTCATGCGTGTGTATCTTAGACTGAATCCAGAGGTTTAACCCTTACTTTAGCATTCAGTTGCTCACTTGATCACTTTGAGAATGGAAGGTTGTGGAAGGAATTAGGCACAGACTTCAAGTCTATGGAAAACATTTCATTGTAGTTTGGATTTATTGGTTACCCCACTACTCGTATGTTTATGTAAAACATTTAAGTAGGGCTAACTTTAGCCTTATGTGGGGTGATTAAATACACCTATGATATGATTTAAGAAGGATCAGAAATTCAGTGGGTCCAGACCACCACTCACCACAGCCTACTCACTGTCTCAAGGTAAGAGACCCCTCTTGGGTTTGGGATAAGGCATCTCTAAAGTGAAATTGACCACCTGGAAAGGAAAGGATAATAAATTAAGTAGTGGCCATATCAGCTGGGCTCGGAGTCCTAAGAAATGCGAAGCAAAGTTTTGTTTTTTTTTTTTCTACTTCAAGGCAATTTTAATATGAAAATCAGAAATTCAAAATAGTATGCGTTGTACATTTTTTGTTTTTTTTAAAACCAATATCTGCTTTATTATTATTATTATTATTATTATTATTATTATTATTTATTACATCATTTCAGTCCCTGGGGGTCACCCATCACCATCACCTCCCCTCCCTGCCCGCTCCAGCTAGTCCCCTCTCTCCCCTTGTGTAGTTTCATTTGGTTGACCATATATTAGTGAAACCATTTGGTTTCTGTCCCTTTCTATCTGGCTCATTTCTGCTAGAATGATTTCTTGTAGGTACATCCAGGTGTCTATAAATTCATCAAATTTGTCATTTTTAATTGATGAGTAATACTCCATTGTGTATATATACCACATCTTTTTCATCCACTCATCTGTTGTGGGGCATTTGGGTTGTTTCCATGTTCTTGCAATTATAAATAGTGCTGCAATAATCATCCGAGCACAGGTGTCCTTTTGTACCCACATTGAGGTCTCCTTTGGGTAGATTCCCAGAAGTGCGATTGCTGGGTCAAATGGTAATTCCTTTTTCATGAGTTTGAGGGTCCTCCATACTGCTTTCCATAGTGGCTGGACGAGTTTACATTCCCACCAGCAGTGTAGGAGTGTTCCTTTCTCTCCACATCCACGCCAGCACTTGTTGTTGCTTGTTTTTTTGATGTGGGCGATTCTTACTGGTGTAAAGTGGTATCTCATTGTGGTTTTGATTTGCATTTCTCTGACTGCTAGTGATATTGAGTGATTTTTCATGTGCCTGTTGTCCATTTGTATTTCCTCTTTGGAGAAGTGTTTTTTTAGTTCTTCTCCCCATTTTTTGATTGGGCATCTTGTTTTGTTTTTGTTTAGTTGTGTGAGTTCCTTGTAGATCTGTTATTAATCCCTTACCATTCTTGTGAAGGGCGAAAATTTTTTCCCATTTAGTTGGGCTTCTTTTAGTTTTTTCTGTTGTCTCTTTTGAAGAAGACACAAGGAAATGGAAAGACATCCCTTGCTAGTGGATAGGAAGAATTAACATCATCAAAGTGGCCATCCTACCAAAAGCAATCTACGGATTCAGTGCAATCCCCTTAAAAATTCCAATGACATTCTTTAAAGAGATAGAACAAAAATTACAAAAATTCATATGGAACAACAAAAGATCTCGAATATCAAAAAACCTCCTCTCCAAAAAAAGAGAAAATTGAGGCCTAACTATTCCAGACTTCAAGCTATACTACAAAGCCATAATACTGAAAACAGCATGGTACTGGTACAACAACCGACAATCAGACCAATGGAACAGAATTGAGAGTTCAGAAATAAAGCCACACACATATAGCCAACTAATCTTTGACAAAGGAGGGAAAAACTTACATTGGAACAAAGATAGCCTCTTCAACAAATGGTGCTGGGAAAACTGGACTAAGACATGCAAAAAAATGGACCAAGATATCTCTCTCTCTCACACCATGTACAAAAATTAATTCAAAATGAATAAAAGACTTAGATATCAGACCTGAAACCATAACATACATAGAGGAAAACTTGGGCAAAACCCTCCATGAAATACAATTCAGAAACCCCTTCCTGGAATCATCTGCAGAAGGCAAAAAATTGAAGGAAAACATAAACAGATGGGACTTCATCAAACTAAAAAGCTTCTGTACTGCAAAAGAGACAACAGAAAAAACTA